>JAUNZO010001059.1:0-59048 GCA_031894775.1 Chloris gayana
AGTATTCATCCATCAAAACACAACAAAATTACAATTTATCCGGCCACTTCGGCTCTAGTGCCTTCAATCTCTGCTCCATCTGTCTTTGAATTTTGCACAATTGCATCTTGGTGGCCCTTTTGACCGCTGTAGCTATACAAGTCTTCATGCATTGCAACATCACTTAGAGGATCAAAATACCTGCCTCTTTCATTACAAAACTCACGAATCATGAAGCGGAGGAGTTTGGCTGCAATGAGCTCGAGCGTGCTTTCTTCTAAGTAGGAACCTGTTTTTGGCTTTTCATAGCGTTGCTGCCACAAATAAATTATGGAATTAATACATGTTTGTTAAGTAATATAAAACTAATATACTAATGCAAGAAAATACACACTAAATACTTACATCTTTCCATGGGGCCGGTTCTTCCGTAGGGAATGTAGTATATTCCCCGTTTCCGACGCTTATGTATTTGCACACATAGTAGCCACAGGTCACGGTCCCAGGATGCTGTTTTGAACACTTTACAAAACAAGGAAATGGTTAAGTTACTTTACAAATAGAGACATTAATTAATTGAATAAAAGAAATGACCATGATATGAGATAATAGTACCGGATAATGCGTTTTGTATCCAAGGTTGGTCCGTTTGGGATGAGGGTCACCACCAAGCTCGAGATAGTATTTATAGGCACTATAAAAAAGCAAATGAGCAACGAGCATAATGCAATCTATAAAAAATGATAGTTCATTGAATATCTGAAATTACCTATTAAGGGTGTCCATGAAATCCTTATACCTCTTAGGATCATAATCCAAAGAGTCAAACACCCAAACTCCCGCGAGTTTCGGATGTATCATGAAAGCAATCCAATGGTCACTATAAAATATATCATTATGTTATTATCTAATTGAAATAATGATTTGCACAAGAAGTAGCAGCTTACGAAAACTTACTCAAAGTTATATGGAGCCATAATGCATCGTTTCTCTTTCCATTCGTACATGCGTCTCCCAATGTAGGTTGCTATACATCTCCTTGCATCCTTAACCGCTTGAACATGTACTTGTTGCCTTCTGGCCTTGGTCACCTTCTTTCCGACCAACAGGGGATGATTATCGGTGATCTTTGGATTCATAGCGCTTTGGCTAATGGCGGTTGGGTTTAGATATCCAACTTCATTTGAGGCACCGGAGTGATGACACATTCCGAGCGATGAAAAAGGATAGTCAATTGAATTCATGTGCCATTTGCTTGGAAATATAATAAAGGTGGAAAACACTTACAGGCACCAGACGGTAACGAGAGTGGCATCCATGCGTTGGAGACGGTACAGAGCATGGATCTCCTCAAAAGGCACATTTAAGTCAAAATATCCCTCTTGTCCAAAAACCTCTCCGGGGATCCTTGCTCGCGATAACTTGGACACCCTTACTGCATGCATTTAAGTACCATGGATTAAAGTACTTAAATATCCATGGCTTCTTTTTCAATACATCTGCTGGTAGTAGTGGCATGCCATGCTTATAGGTAGGGAAGTCTTCTTGTGTGAGATCCCAACCTCCTTCCGGGACGTCGGGAGGCGACACAGGAACATGTGGGACCACTTCCTTATTCTCGCTCCTATATGCTGCCGCCACGCCTTTATGCCATGTTGCGACTGCATGCCAAGTCGTTAATATATCGATAATCGTATACATAGTCGTGAATTCATAAGTACTACAAAAGTGTACTTACTTATTTCCGCGCTAGATAACTCCTTCCTCGGAGGCGGAGGTGGAACAGGCTCGATCAAAGGTTCATTGTTATTAGGCGGGGTGGACGAGCTACGAATCGCCCTAGCCCCTTTGTCACGTGGTGTCGCTGGAGCCGGAGTCGATGTTGTTCGAAGGAGAGCTGCCTCATTCCCAACATCCGGACGAGGCGGCGTGGAGAAGCCATGTTCCGGAGGGATCTGGTCGTCATGCGTCGGAGAAGGCCGAGGTGAAGGTAGTGGTTCAAAAGAAATCTCGGGGTCAACCGATGCTTCTTGAGTAGGAGGAGGCGTAGGTTCGAGGCGAAGAATGCGCTATAAGAACGACAATCTTGCGTCGAAGCCAAAGGATGATATGATTAATCGCATCCTCGAGTGTCTCAATACCATCATCCTCCTGTGGATAATCAAGGTCGCAAGCAAGATAGTTGTCCTGAACCTTGATAACTTGGACTCTCGCACACTCCTGCGGAATTGGTTCATCGTTAAATGTACGTCCGGGGATCGCAATGCCCTCTGCTACCTTGACGGTCTTTCCTCTCTTGCCGAGCGTCATGTGCAGCTCACAAGGTGTATTCTCCGTGATGTCATCCACGGGGTACCTGGTGGCATCGAGCGCAGAGCCATGACTGCTTGGAGGCCGAGCATACGGACTTGGGTTGTCAATGTTGAGTTGAAATTCCGGTACCACGATAGGTTGCATGACAGCTTGAGGATTATTCTTCATGAATTCGTAGAAGTTTTTTACCCACCATTCATGATCGATACCCTGTTGCTCTCGTGGCCCGCACCTACTACATTCTTCACTCGTGGCAGCAGACGACACTTCTTTCAATCGTGCCGGTGAAGAGATCCCTCTTGTACGACCTCGATGTTCATCGGTCACGATGACAACAGATCAACTCATCCGTCTGTGGATTGAGAGTACCTTCCTTCGTTGGGCGGCTACTTGCTTTGCTTTTTGCAAGACTTCGGTAACCCCGAGCTTTTCGGCACCAGCTGCCCATCAGCGAGTGGACTTTGAACGCCCAAGCACCCAATTTCGGGTTCGTTCACCGCATCCTTCTAACGGGTGCTGGGATTCCAGCTTGTCGGCGTTGTTCTTCCATACTCCTCCATTTCTTCACTTTAGCCTTGTATCCTCCTGGTCCCAGATTAGGACGCAACTTGTTCTTTCTACTCAAGCTTTGGAAAATCTCGCTCTTCTTTTTAGCATCGTCGGAGGAGACTTTCTCGACGAACGAGTTCCAATCATTAGGCGTGATAAAACCGTACTTCCGGAACGGTGTGAGACCTTTATGGACAAACTTCGTATTAAGGGTTGTCCTGAATGTCCTTAGGCACCTCCCCATGGTTTTCGGAGTAGCATTTTTGGCCCGCTCGGAGACTTCGGATGGAAAAATGTAGGTTCTACTCAAGTTCTCCCATAACGTGTCCTTTTCATCTGGTCGGCACGTCAAGCCAGCTGTCGTACTTAATGTTGATTGCCGTTCGGACTAATACACCGCAATCATTGCGCCGGTTCGCGTTAACGCCTTGAGGCTCAACTGGAGCCCCATCCTTGTCTATTGCCGTAACAGCTTGAACGGCAGTATGCAGCTTGTTTGTATTTCTTTGCCCTTTGTTCCGTCTTTCTACAGTGGACGCTGTTGCAGCAGCGGCCTCCGACGATGTTGGAGGAGCATCTTCAAGAAATAAACGTCGAGCACTACGACGTGTTTCAACAACCTATTGAAAATATAGTTAGAGGACGTTTTAATTAAACAATAATTATTGTCCATGAAATATGATTTTGACGATGCGATACCTCATCATCTACGTCATCGTTTGGGTTGTAATCAGGGTCAGGTTGCTCAACCCGTTGCCTTTTACCGCAAGGAATCTCGAGAGGAGAAGGTTCCTCAAACGATGTTGAATGATCGGAACCGTTCTCCGATTCATGTGCCGACACGGGGCTACGAACAGGTTCAGCTTCTTTGCCTTGATCCATTGTTAAGCTTGCTAAAAGAAAAAAATAGATACGCATATTGTTAAGCTTCTTTACGTTGATAACACGAAAGAATATCGCTACAAAAGTGTTTAAAAAGGCTATCAAATAACGGCTCTCACTATTTAAAAAGGCCATCAATTATTGGCGAGAGACAATTAAAAGAAAAAAGAAAGAAAGAAGGGATAGCATCGGAATCATATAGTAGAGGAGGTAGACGAGATAGAAGGACATACAATGTAGAACAGTTTCATAAGAAAGGCAGGTGCACACTATGCAATGCATACCACAATTTATACGACCTCGGGATAGATAGGTCAGGATACTTGGGTATCCTCCGGAAAATCAAATATAATGTGCCATACACATCACAAAGATAATCCGGAGAATACCCAAGCATCCGACCATGTCTACCCCAGGTCGTACGAGTTGCGGTATGTCTTGCATTTTATTGTACCAACCTTCCTAATGAAACACACCCTACATTCTACATTCTTCCACCCCATCTACCTCGTCTCCTATTAAAAGTCATCATCTGCCGGAAAAATGCTCTCAGTGCGGGTTGCCGAATAAACGGCCATCCAACGCTATCATTAAGTTCATCGACTCGTATGGCAACTTGTTTCCAACATCCGAGGATGCGGTCCATGCTGCCACGCTCATCTCACTTTGCCCGCTTTCATCATCGAGCATGGCTAGACCAAGGAGAGAGAGAGAGAGAGAGTAAAGATAGGATAAAAGAGAGAAAAGAGAGGAAATAGAGGAGAAAAGAGAGGAAAGAAAGGGGAGAAAAGAGAAGAGAGTAGAGAAGAGAAAATAGTTTTATTTTTAAAAAGTGGTCTAGCCATGAAAGAGAGGAGAAAAGAGAGGAAAGTGATGAGAAAATAGGTGGCCAATGTATAATTCGGATAGGTGGCCAATGCATAATTTTCAGATAACCACGATAGATAGGTGGCCAATGAAATGAGGAAGAGAGGAAATAGATAGTTATATATAATCTCACTGCACATCAACCATCGATAGTTTAAGCATCCTCAAATTTAGAAATTCAGGATCCTCAAATTCAGAATTCACTGCTAAGCGGGCAATTCACAGAGCAGGAGCACTGAGCCGCGGGCAATTCAATTGCTAAGCGAGAACTTCCAAAGCATAATTGACAGAACATTTTATCGAACATAGAAGGAGCACTGAGCAGCAGGAATTGACATAGCATAATTGACAAAATTTTATCAAACATAGCACTGAGCAGCAGGAATTGATAGAACATTTTATCGACCATATAGCAAGAGCACTGAGCAGCAGGAACTATCATAACATAATTGACAGAATTTTATCGAACATAGCTAGGAGATAATTCAAGATTGTATATCACCCCATAGAGCACACTAAATAACATATAAAATTGTGGCCCAGTTTCATCATAAACTTTCAGAATTGACAAGTATAAAGCGGGCTAAACTCTGTTATCTAAAGAATCTAAAGAATTACACAGGAGGGAACCAAGTCTGCATGATTTGGAAGACCAAGCAAAATATGTGACAGATTTCCAACTTCAAGATATAAAATCCTACCCGCAACCCGATCAGTGGGCTAAACAAACCAATGGTACATTAACTGACTATTCTGAACTGAATGCATGAAAGTACAAAACATAAATACAGACCTACACTACAGACAAATCTTAGAAAGCAGACATATATCACTGGTCATTTGGTAAAGCAATTTAGGAAGCTGCATCTGTTGATGGCTAACTGTTGATGGTAAAGCAAAAAAAATCTGGTTAACTGTAGATGGTAAAGCAACTTTTGTGATGGTTAACTGTCGATGGTAAAACAAATTTTGTTGTGGCTAACTGTTGTGCAATGCACCCACAAGATTGAAACAGCAATTGTTAATGAATTAAACATATGTGTCATCGCAAGCAAAGCCATTCATTATAAGAACAAAGTGCGAAATGTAAGCAATACCCATGGAATTTGCAAACATATTAGAAAGATGCCCACAAAGCACTAATACTGAATTAGAAAACGACTCCATATCTGAGTTGTCAGATAAACAAAAAGTTTGCTATGCAAGAACAGCACAATTATATAACGCAGCCAAACAGGGTTTGCTTAAAAAACGTTGACCAAAAGTTCATCCTACCACTATCAACAATTAAAATTGACGACAAGTCCTTGCCATATACTAGTACTAACATCCAATCAGTGCTAATAAAAAAGACCATGCTTATATAAGGCTCAACCACCACCACCACCACGGGGACAAAGCCGAATATCCGCTTCTGTCCAAAAATTTGTATGGGCGTCTACACTCCACGAGGATTTGCTACCTGCTAAACTCTGTACAAATTATACTCGGGGAGGAGCTCAAGCTCGATGAGGGGAGGAGGCAGCCGCATGCTCGGGGAGGAGCCCAAGCTTGACGAGGAGAGGAGGGGAGGGGGAAGGGCCATACCGGGGGAGGTCCGACGAGCGGGGCCGGCGAGAAGAGGAGGGAAAGGGGGAGGGGGAAGGGCCGTACCAGGAGCAGGGCCGACGAGCTCGTGGATGGAGGAGGGCGCCGACGAGCTCGAGGAGGCGGCGGCGGCCGGTCGGCTCGAGGAGGGAGGCGGCGACGAGCTCGAGGAGGCGGCGGCGGCCGGTCGGCTCGAGCGAGGAGGCGGCGACGAGCTCGAGGAGGCGGCGGCGGCCGGTCAGCTCGAGGAGGGAGCCGGAGTTGGGGGAGGCGGCGGCGGTGCCCGGACGGGACTCACGAGAGACGGGGCCGCGGCGCTAGGGTTTGGCGGGCGAGAGACGGGGCGACACGGCGGCTAGGGTTCGAGGCGAGAAGAGCGAGGGAAAGGGGAGAGGGAGCCGGAGTTGGGGAGGCGGCGGCGCCGGACGGCGCGGCGCTAGGTTTAGCGCGAGAGACGGGGCGGCGGCGCTAGGGTTTGGCGGGCGAGAGACGAGCGCGGCGCTAGGGTTTGGCGGGCGAGAGACGGCGTCAAAACGACTAAGTCCCGGGAGGACGGGAGCTATTTATAGGCGAATCCTATAATATCGGGCACTGCTGACATCAGCACCACCCAATATTACAGAGCTACCCTATAATATCGGCCGGTCGACGTCATCGGAGCTCGTAATATCGCTCGGATGACGTCGGCACGGATGAATGTCATTTTTCTTTAATTTCTTACATTTTTATTTTCTACGCTATATTGATTTTTGATCTGAAATTTGGCATGAAATTGTTTCCATTGTTTTCAAGCACAAATATATTTTTTATTTATTTTTTATCATATTATTTCACTAATATATTTAAACTAGGAGATGACTTTTATGAGTTTAACATGAATTAAATATTTCAAATAAATCTACAAAAATTACAGTAGTTTGTAATTTTCATATAAGTTGTGTATGTCAAATATTAGTTCCAAACTAATAAGAAAACTACACCTAGAAAAAAACAAAAGAAACGTCGGTTTTGCAATTAATTTGACCATTTTATTTTTGCAAAGTACAAGTTATTTTGACCTCATTTTTGGCATGACACTATTTCAACACCATTCCAACCTAAATATATTTTTTATATATTTTTTAAAACATTTGTATGAAAAAACATATTCAAATGGGACATGTAGTCCTAAGTGAAATGAGTTTCATACGTAAATTCTTGTTGGTTCAACTCCTAACATTTTTCTACTTTTCAAAAAAAAAACAAAAATAACAAGTGTGTATTGGAACACGTTAGGCATTCAAACAAAAAATTGCTGTAAAATTCACAACGGTTTTCAAAATAAAAATGTTTAAATAAATGTTAAACTTGGACCATGATTTCGTACATAGGTACGTAAAGAAAATAATATTAACTTTGGAAAAATAACTCTCCTATGTGATAGGTATGAATTTTAGAAAATTTTAGAACAAAAAATCGCTCAATTTGGACAATATTTGACTAATATAAACAAGTTTGAAAAATTAAATACGAATCAAAAGAAGAAAAGAGACTTATCTGACGAACCGAGTGCATGAGCTAGGGCCAACATGTGGGGCCCACGTGTCATTGAACTAGGGGCCAGTGGTTTTGGAATTCATTTGAGTTATTATGAATCAAAATATTTTAAAAAATTTAAATTATTTTTAAATTTTATTTTTCAAGATTTTAGTTTTTTTACTTTTTAATTTTTTTATTATTTTAATTATTTTTAACTACTTTATTATTTTTTGGGCCTTTTGAATTCAATTAGTTTATTTTTATTTATTTTGAATTATTTTCATTTATTTGAATTATTCTGAATTATTTTCATTTATTTTGTTTTATTTTTTATTATTCTGAATTGTTTTCATTTATTTTTGAATTATTTTTTAGTTTATTTTTATTTATTTTTGAAATATTTTTTAATTATTCTGATTTTTTAACTTATTTTTAATAACTCACAATTAATTTAATTTAGTTAGGTCGGTCCAGCTCTGTAATAGCGGGTCAGCGACGTCAGCCGCTCGCTATTACAAGTTGCACTCGCTCGAGCGGATGTGGTTTAATACCACATCGCCCACTCGAGGCGCGTAGCCCTGTTTATAAGGCGCGCCGCGCCGAGCCAATCGAACTTCTCTGGAACTTGTTGGGGCTGCTGTTTGTGGTCCGTTTGATTTGATGGGCTTTGTTGGTCCACGGGCCCGTGAAGTTGGGCCACTTATGAACCGGTTTGAGCCCGGTGATGGGCTTGCTTTAGTAATGGTGGTCCATTAGTAGCGGGTTCCAATTTTTTTTTAATTTTCGAATGATGAGAAGATTAAATAAAATATATAAATAATAACAAAAATTAATAAGGAACACATAGTAAGAAAATAAATTAGAAATACAATAAAAATGTGGTTATATGTATATCAATATAATGAGAAGATTAAATATAATATATAATTAAAAAGAAAATATAATAAGGAACACATAGTAAGAAAATAAATTAAGTAAGTAAAAGTAATAAAGAAATTAAGTAAGAAAATAAATTAAAAACAATAAAAATAAACTAAAAAATAATTAATAAGAAAATTAATAAGGAACACATAGTAAGAAAATAAATTTAAAAAATAATAAAAATATGATTATATGCATATCAATATAATGAGAAGATTAAATAAAATATTATATTAATATGAACAAAAGTGGATAAAAAATTTAAATTACATAATAATTTTTTAATTAGAATAACCAACAATCTTAATTAAGTCATGGCCCACATATATTATATGAATATATCAATAAAGTGGATAATAAAATTCGAAATGCATTTAGTTAAAATTCCATGATATGTCACAAATACCAATTTTTTTAATTTCCGAATAATGATAAGACTAAATAAAATATATAATTAAAAAGAAAATTAATAAGGAACATATAGTAAGAAAATAAATTTAAAAAATAATAAAAATATGATTATATGCATATCAATATAATGAGAAGATTAAATAAAATATTATATTAATATGAATAAAAGTGGATAAAAAATTTAAATTACATAATAATTTTTTAATTAGAGTAACCAACAATCTTAATTAAGTCATGGCCCACATATATTATATGAATATATCAATAAAGTGGATAATAAAATTCGAAATGCATTTAATTAAAATTCCATGATATGTCACAAATACTAATTAGACATTACACCACAATACGATATATCAGCCATTAACCAACTTTCCGTTGCGTTCATCGTCATCGACACGCATGTATGGTGCCATTGATGTATAACTGAGCTCGTGTTTGAATGAGTTTTAACTTTTTCATGTCTCGCAAAGAGGGAGACCTCGTCAAACCGGTTGTGCTCTTCCGGATCTTTCACATTTTGAAGTTCAATAATTCTTTGTTTCTCGGAGAGAACAATATGCTTCTTTTCATGCTCGGGCTCGACTACATAAAACACTTGTGCAACACGTTCCGAGAGTACCCAAGGATCATCTTTGTGGCCTACATTATTGAGAGAAACGAGAGTGAAGCCATATTCATCTACCTCAACACCTTGCGGATGCTTGACCCATTGACACTTAAATATGGGTATCCGTACGGTAGTCCCATAGGTGAGTTCCCAAATTTCTTCAATATACCCATAATAGGTGTTCTCTTTCAAGGTGTTGTCCTGTGTTGTTACACTAATACCACTATTTTGATTTCGACTCTTCCTCGTCCTTTTCTCTAGTGTAAAATGTAAAACCATTAATATCATAGCCTTGCCATGTTGTAACTAATCTGTTGTGGACCTCTAGCCAATAGATGCATTGTCTTTTCATCCCTTGTTTCACCAATTGGAATGTTTTGATCCTTCAACCACCCCGTAAAAGTTTTTTCGTGCTCTCTCATGATCCAATCGTCGGTGCAATTTTCATTTTCTGCACGTAGTTGCTCTAAGTGTTGCTGGATGTATGGCTCAACAAGTTGTAACTCGCTGCAGGAGGCTGAAATGTGCTTGACTCACCAATTGATAGTTCTCGTCGTTATATGTTTTCTTTCCTGTGGTTCCTTGACCGAAAATTCTTCCTTCATGGCGTGATTTCGGTAGACCAATTGTTTTTCCATCTTGATTGTAATCATTGTAAAACTCAAGAACCTCTTCATTCGTATATCCCTCTATCATGGAACCCTCGGGTGAGCCCGGTTGCGAACATGTCCCTTCATAATGGACATAAAGCGCTCATACGGAAACATATGATGCAAGTAAGCAGGGCCAAGAACAGCAATCTGATCAGCTAAGTGAATCATGTAGTGCTCCATCAAATCAAAGAAAGACAAGTGGCATACACATCTCTAGTTGGCACATTGTCTCTATCATCTCTTTACGTATCGTGTCAAGCTCAGGAAGGCTTATCACCTTCTTAGATATGGAATTCCAAAAATGACACATCCGGATGATAGCTAACTTGATATGAGGTTGCTTAACAACCCTCATTGCGATCGCGAGAAACAACGTAAGCATCATATGACACTCATGTGTGTTGTAGCCACTTATCTTCAAGTCACTCATTGATACGAGCTTCTTTATGTTTGAACAGAAACCTGTGGGGACTTTTATCCCCCACGAGACACTTGCAAAATGCCGTTTTCTCCTCGATGGTTAGGTTCCAACAAGCTGGTGGAAGATAATACTTCCCATTGCCTCTTGGCTTAGGGTGAAGCCCATGCTTTATATTTAACTTCTCTAGGTCTCTTCGTGCTCGCAGTCCATCCTTTGTCTTACCGGGAATGTCCATAAAAGTGCCATTGCAATTGTCAAAGACACCCTTTCCGACATGCATAGGGTCTGTGGCATGGGCGATCTCCAATTCTTTCCAATAACTTAAATACCGATGAAAGATCGATTGTTTTTTAAACGGCACGCCCGTATCGGCAATGTTTCCTTTCTTTCCCTTCTTCTTTTTCCCATAGGTATATTTGATATTTCTCACCATTTCGAAAACAAATTGACCGTCTCGAAGTTTAGGAGTCAACTCTGTCTCAACTGTTCCATCAAATTCATCTGTCTTTTGACGATATTGGTGCCTTTTTGCTAACCATCTTCGATGTTTTACATACACCAACTTACGCGAGAAAGAAAGGTACAACGATGCGGTCTGGTCCACACATGTTGAACATGTTGTCTTCCCTTTGATCTGCCCATTGAGATCCGAGCGTGCTGGGTTATCACCGACGGTGCAAAGAAAGATGGCGTGTAGGGTGAACTCTTCCTGTCCGTACGCATCATAAACCTTCACCCCTTGTTCCCATAATAGCTTCATGTCTTCCATCGGTGGTTCAAGAAAGACATCAATATCAATTCCAGTTTGTTTTGGACCAGAAATCGGTGTAGTTAGTAGAAGGTACTTCCTCTTGTGGCACAACCATGAAGGAATATTGTAGAAGCAACAAATCACCGGCCAAGTCATCGTGCGGGTTTGTCATCTCTCCGAAAGGATTCATTCCATCTGTACTTAAGACCATTCTTAGATTCCTCTTTTTCGACGCAAAATCGGGATGGTTAATGTCGAAGTTCTTCCACTGTCGAGCGTCGGCAGGGTGACGAATCATCCCATCCTTCTTGCGCCCGTCAACATCATCGTGCCATGTCATGAGTTTAGCGTCTCTACTGTTGGCAAAAAGACGCTTCAAACGATCGATTATCGGAAGGTACCACATCACAAGGGCTAGCACTTTTCTTTCATCAACCACATCTTCCCGCACATCATGAGGAACACGATCGGTATTGGTTTTCTTCCTCTTCGCCGGCTTTCTTTCTACTTCGGACTTATCCATGATGTCCGTATCATCGGTTCCATCATTAGTTTTGTATCGACGGGCGTTGCACGTTGGACATCTAGTCTTATTGGCATGCTCTTTACGGTACAATATGCAGTGGTTTGGACAAGCGTGTATTTTCTATACGCCTAGGGTCAACGGTGCCAACACTTTCTTTGCATTGTATGTGTTGGTGGGCAAAGAGTTTGGTTTTGGTAAAATTTTGGCTAACAGCTCCAAAAGTTGGTTGAAGCTTGTGTCCGACCACCCATTCTTAGCCTTAAGTGTGACAAGCTCTAGCACTGTCTGCAAGACCGTGCAATCCTTATGACACCCCTTGGATTCCTCGTACGTAAACTCCTTTGACGCCTTCTCCAATGCATCCAAGTTATCCAAAGCTCGCCTTTTCTTTTGGACCAGGTTCTCGTTGTTAATGTGCATCAACAATTCTTCCACATCGAGACCGCCGTCAAAGTCCTCGCTTTCATTGACAAGTTCTGGACCATCCGTGGGACCCGATGTCGTTGCATATTCTGTGCTACTTTCACCCCTCACCCTACGCTCGTCGTGGTCGGCTCTTTCTCTTATCACCTCTTCAACGTGGTCACCTTGTGCATGAGGTCCTATTTCGCCGTGTTTTATCCAGATATAGTAGTCCTTGATAAATCCTTTCTCCAACAAGTGCTCACGAATAGTCTCGAGTGTCTCAAACATAAACATGTTCTTGCAACGGGTACAAGGACAATAGATATATTGTGTACCCCTTCTTCTTGCGTGTCGTTTCGCTTCTTCAACGAAACCCGTGACCTTTTGGAAATATACAACAGCATCACCACCCCCACCAGTGTACATCCAAGATCGATCTTCCATCTTTCTACAAACATGTATCGTAAATAAAGAAATGAATAATAATTAAAAACTAAGTCAAAATGGAATTATATGCTAAAAAGCAAAAGTAGTTACACAAGAATATTACATACTATAGTTACGTGTGATTTAAAAGTTAATAATAAAATCTCTACATAAATTACTGTTAAAAAATGATTTATGAATAAACCATAGATCCCAAACTAGGTCTAGATCCAAAACTAGATCCCTACATATAAATGCCTACATATTGTATGGAGAGGATAAGTTTAAGTACTAAACACCCTATGATATGCATGAGGACCACTAACCATGCCATTTATAGGTAAAAAAATAGATCCAAACCCTAGGAAAAGTAACCATAAAAAAAGAGACTAAAACTATGGTTAAACACAAAAAAAATACATGGAACGGTATGGATTTACCTCCTAGAACAATATCCTTCCAAAAAAACAGGTTCAAAACCTTCCCCCTTCTTTTTGGCTTTTTCCGCCCTCCGTACGGACAGCTCGTCCGTGAGCTCGCGAAACAGAGCTCCTGTCGGGAGGAAGGGGACGAATTTATACACCGTTGCTTTCAATAGCGGGCATCATGACGTCATCCTTGAGACGATATTACAGGAGCCCTGTAATAACGGCATAGGTGACGTCAACAGCGACCGCTATTGCTGGCTGGCCCGAGTAATAGCGGCCCACGGTGACGTCATTGGTGGCCCGCTATTACTGTCTCACCCGAGTAATAGCGGACGACGAGTGACGTCACCAGCGGCCGCTATTCATCGTGTGACCCCATCTGTAATAGCGTTGCCTCCGATGACGTCACCTGCGCCCGCTATTGTAGGGGTCTCTCGTAATAGCGTCGCCCCATGATGACGTCAGCGATGGCACCCAGCAATAGCGTTTTTCTGTGTGCCCGCTATTGCTGGAAAATACCCCCGATATTGCTGGCTCTTTCTGTAGTAGTGACAGAGAGGAGAAACCTAAATGGTATCTGCATGGCAACAGAACATACGCAACAAGATTGAGTGGTATCGGGATGGTTTTCCTAAATTTTCGGGCCGTCACCATAGGAGAGAGACAATGAGTGGAACGAAGGAGCTATTTATATGTTGTAGCCTTTGTAGCGGTGGCTCACTTCAACAGCCGCCACTAAAGGCCTTATACTAACGGTGGCTGTTGAAGCGGACCACTGCTACAAACATTATATTATTAGCGGTGGCCTGCTAGATCGACCAACCGTCGCCAATGTACATGGTTAGCGGTGGTCCACCGCACCACCCGCCACAAATGGATCCTCATCTCTAGCGGCAGTCTACATCCCTAGTACTATAGTGCTTGGCTGCATGTGTGCCTGCCGCTACGGGGTGCACCCCTGCGCCACTACAGTGCACATTTGGTGTTGTGAGGATTTGTCCTTGGGTGTTGCGCACGTCAAAAAGTGTTGGTACTAGTCACTTTTTGTTTCGACGTTTACCCAGGTGTCACGACACTCCGGACGGTACGTAGCTGGGCCTACGAAAGCAACTGAAAACGGTCAACAACTTGCTGCAAATTAACTCCTCGAAATGTGAAACCGTCCAGGAATGCATTATCCGCAGCCATCAATCCCTTTTGATACCACAAATCCACAACAATCCTCTTTACCTGAACCAAACACTACCATCTAGCTTTATATCCACTTATAAGGTATGAGAACCAACAAGTAATGCCTGGCTCTCATTCTCCGCTTCATGTTTGGTCGCAAGCAAAGGTTTATGTTTGGGGAGGTACGGTGTTAGTGGCCTTTAGACCACGGTTTTGGCCACCAATTTACTGGGAAATGTAAGGTAAATGTCCAAGGTTTAGTAAATATTTTTTAAAACTAATAAAGTTCCCCAAGTTGTGTGTTGCACGACAAAATGGACCAAGAATGGAGAAAATAATAGCCGGTCGACGATAGCCGCCACCGGGCCACCGTCCGGCAGCCCACACATACTACTCGGGTTCCCACCGGGTTGTGAGTTGGTAGGCCCACATCATGAGGTACCCAGACAGAACCCGGGTCATGACTTGGACTGGCAACCTAGCCAAAGGGGAAATTCAGCCAGCAACGACGCCTAGCCAAACATCCTAGCGACCCGACAAGAAGGTTGGGCGGCCAACCGAACATGGATACCCTAAACTTCTTCACCATAAGGCCCAACACATTTGCACTACAAGGCTATCTGGTCCAACGCTAAATACCATCAATAACTGACTTGGGAGACTCATTTCTAAGTGCTGGATCCCATGTCAGTGGATCATAGGGTGACATGGAAAACTTCCCAGGTTGATCGGTCTGCCAACCACCCGACCCAATAGGCCAGTAACCCCGGAAGGAAAAAGGCGGCGTTTACCAACCTAGGCACTGCCTTCATTTGGTGCCACTGCCTTAGGGCATCCCCGTGGTCCATTTCCACCTATAAAGACGAGAAACACACACACATCTAGGAGAGACATTGCCCACTACTTGTGCTACTACTTAGATTAGAACAGTTTAGTTTGGGAACTAGATTCTAGTTGAGGGTTTTAGTTAAGATTCCAACTTTTTTATTTCTTGGTTATTCTTCATTAAGGTGCCCAATCCATGTTGAGACTCGCGGAGGGTACTAGTGCTTTCATTGTCATGGTGTCTAGGTAACTGCTACATGCTACATGTTTATTCGTCCCTACTGATTGTGTGGTAGGTGGCAAGAAGTGACAGCCTTGTCCATACTCTGTAAATCCACCACATTACCCCATGAAAATAATATGTCTCCAAGAATGCTCCTAGGTGAAGTGCTGTAATAGTATACCCTATGCTTGCGGAATTATTTGAATTAAACCTAAGTCCATAACAAACGTCAACATTGCACTATAAAGAAAGATAAGAGATAAAGTTTGTAAATTTGCTCAATGTTAGAGCTAAATAATGCATATAATCAAAAGGCATAAGAAAATTCCAATTTAGAAGTCATTATCAACATGAGATAAGGATGATATATAGCTAATCGCAACAGAATGACCAGATATAAGAAGGCATAATGCAGAAGGAAGACAAAGTGATTCAGACAGAAGATTTCTACGAGTCAAGATACACATCATGTCTTATTTATGGCTAGTTCAGGGCTAGAATTGATAAACTTCATCAATCACAAAAGAGGTTTAACCATTGATTGATGACAGAGTGAGCCGATGGGTGATGCCTGGTTTTGTCACAAGTGTCGTGTAGAGTAGTTCTCTATTCTCTCCTTCTGCGAATGGGATCCTAAAATACTATTTAATCTACTCCACTTTCTTGATACTTGGGCCATTGCAATGTACTATATTCTTTATGCTTATTACTTTGGCCAGATTATCATAGCTTGTGGAATTAATATATGACATGTATTGATGATACTAGCTAATCCATTGCAATATAATAGTATGGGGGAAACAGCGGGGAGAACAATAATTAGGAGGTACATCTGACATTTGGGCACCGAGCTAGCATTGTTATAGTTAGAATACCACTCACTTATCACACTTCTTTGAGTTAGTAAAGAGAGTCGATTGGTGAACTGGAGCACTAGGAGATATTTTCCTCACTCTTGATCACAACTTCACACATGCAAAATCTTTAGGTTACATTTTAATATTATTGGTACTAGTTCAAGAGAATCTTAATACTCTCATTTACTACTATTTTTTATAATACATATTTGCATTAATAAAAAAGGAAAACGTACAAACACTACCTCAATAAGCTCTATTGCGGTGGGCTAAAAAGGACCTAGTGGCGGACACTATAAACGCCACTAAGGTCCTGTCACTATGTACATGCAAAATTAGTCGCGGTTAGTGACTGCGACTGCCCGGCCGGGGTGTTTAGCCTAATAGGGGGCCTGTGGAGGTGTAGGGACCACGACTGGCGCCATTAATCTACTAACAAAAGAAGACGGGCCCGAGCTGGGACCTGTCGTAGACGCCGTCGCCATGGTACCATCCCGTCATCCCGTGCATGCGGCGGCATGAGGATGGGGTAGTGTCGCCGCGGGAGGAGGTGCTGGAGCTGCTGCTGCCGCCAGATCCGTCGGAGGAGGAGGAGGAGCCACCGCCTCCACGGTAGCGGCTAGCGCCTTCAAGCTGCCGCCGGATCTAGGTGGAGAAGGAGGAGCTGGAGCCACCGCTGGCGTGGGGCAGCTACGCGGCGGGGCATTGGCAAGGACCAATGCCCGCTGGCCCCAGGAGTGGCTGTTGCTCCTGGAACGACCCCAGCGGCGGCGACCCATGGCCGGAGGACGAGAGGAGGAAGAGGAGGAGAGGAGTGGCGGTGACGCCACCGACCTAAACCCTAAACATAGGTGGCGGTGCGACGCGCGCAGATAAGGTGCGGTGCGGTGCTGCATCCCCCCTCGTCGGGCCCGCAGCTAAATGGGCTACTGGAATTTGCTGTGGGCCTGACAGGGTCCGTGTTGCCTTACCTCTATTAACCGCGGGCCAATTTGCCACGTTAGCTGCGGGCTTGTGGTGTCCGTGACTATTTTGCACAGGTTAGTCGCAGACACTGCCCTGTACCCCACTTAGCGGTAGACTCCTCAAGGGACCGCCACTGTGGTCAAATGGACGTCCACCGCTATAGTGGGTTATTCTAGTAGTGAAAGATGTATGGATGTACAACTACATATTGAAAGGATACAAATAGGATGGTTGTCCCACCCATTTTGCGTAAAGGGCCTAATAAAGAAGCGAAATAACACCCATATCCCTAGCATTCGCAATAATCAATGGCAGTGTCTTCCACCTCCTACTGTTGCAACAGAACGACTCTGTCGAGCACAAACAAACCCATATTTAAGAGCGTCACATGATCCACAAGATTTTTGTTGAGCCGAAGAAGACACCCTCCATTTGGAGAGGGATGAAGCCATCGTTGGTCGTGCATCTACTCGGGTCACGACCCGAGCTCTACAAGACTTGAATCAAAGCTCTCCATCAACAACAAACTCTACCGGTGGAAGCTAGAGCTCGATCCAACCTCCTTGCCTCCACAATCCTACAGCCTTCTTAAAGCAAAACATGTCATCCGCGCCATGACCAGGAACTGGAGTGCCGAAAAACACCACATCAAGCCTCCTATACAAATGCTGGTAATGTCGGATACCAACTCCTCAAGCCCCTTGACGATCTCGGAGCCGGAGGCCACCGACACGAAGAAAAGCAAGGGATGATCTATTCCCCATTTGCAATGCCGCTGCCACCATTTCTAGAAGACTGTGGGGAAACCCTACGACCTAAACTACTCGCCGGTCTCAGTTCCGTGGTCTTCCCCACCTCCCGACAGTCTGAAGGTCGCCCGCGGTGAGGAAGAGCAACAAACTTGCCGTCGGAGACCAGCCGCCCTTCTTTTCCTTTTTCTTTGAGTGATGGCGTTGAGGAAAGGGAGCCTGCAAGACGATTGTTCTTCTGCAACAAAGATTCTTAACATTTATCTGCACATGTATTTTCTGTTGGTGCAACTTTGTTGCTCCTGAACATAATCAGCAGGAATAAGTGGGAGTTCTGCTTGTTCCATGTGGATATAAAACAAACTTGGAAACCTCATAGGAAAAAGGTAGAGATGGCCCATGTGCCTGTGGTTACAAATTGAGGCATTAGGTGACGTCAGCAAACTTTTCTCGTGTTGTTGCATTGCTGTGTAACAAACCAGTTCTGTATGTTTTTCTTATCCTACTAATTCTTAATATTCCTTTTCTTTTGTTTTTTTTGTTTACTGTAATTGTTTCAGGTACGAAGACCGAGGGACAAACGAATAGTGTACCTACGAGGGAGCGCTACTCGTATCCGATTAAAAAACCATGCGATCAAATGCTGCGCAAACCTCGTGTCTCGTGCTGTTACCCCGTACAAATCACATAGACAAAAATTTTGGATCAAGAAATTTGGAGAATGATATTGGAATTTAAAGCTATGTTTGAATTTCATTTGAGTTTGACTAGGAACATACGACTGGAATAAAGCAACTATATATGGAGATAGGGGTGTTTTTTTTTCAGGAGATGTGTTTACAATCTATTCTCAAGATGATGTTTCATATGCCATTTGTGAAGCAATCGGCATGTATTGGCACGTAACGATGGTACTGGTATTTCTAATGCTTTTCACATGACAACCAAATGGATCAGAAAGAAACAGGAAGAATGCAAAACAACTGGTCCAAACAGGCCGAGAATTTATATGATGGCCATTCTTGGTTTGGTGACAGACCTTTTTGTTACAGAACATAGTATGATCTCAGCTAAGTACAGTAATAATAAATACAATAATACTTGGACTACTAGGTGCTGAATGGACCAGCAGCTCCGTCGTTTTTCTCCCTCTCCATCTCCTCCAGACCAATCTCGATATTGGCAAAAAGATCTGCTTTCTCCTGCCTGTGCATTTCCATCTTGTGCATAATAGAGAAACGTCCGCTCATGCTATTAATCTTCCGAGGAGCCTCCTCGATGAGCTTCATGATCTTCTTGTTGAGAGCATTGATCTGGGACAATCAACAACAACATGACATTAATTACAGATATTAAAAGATACATATGTTTACAGAAGATAAATATTACAAATACAAAAAGAAACATTTGAAATACTTACTCTGCGTGCATGCCTATGGTATTCCTTGTCACGAAATAGTTGTTTGAAAACCGAAGAAGTCAAACTTGGTTCTCTTGCAATTTCTTCCTTGACCTCATCAAATTTCTTCCATGCATCCTCCATGGTCAGATTAGTCATCCTTGCTTGTTCCCTCTGACACATCTTCTCAATCATACTTGGGTACAGTAACACACTGGTACCAGACTCAGGATCATATGGCTTTACTTGAGAGGATTCAAGTATGTCTGGAGTGAACCCAAGCCAAGCAGCAGGCTTAACTTTGCTTTCAGCATCATTGTTCTCTTCTGCCTGAGTGACTGGCGCAGAAGAATTTTTAGAGGAAGCTTGAGGGGCATTATTACTGTTTTGCTCTACACTGATAACCGGTGGCAGAGAAGATGATCCAGGAGCCCCTCCTTCACCTACGTACACATATGGAATGAAAAATTTACATAATGAATTAATGATAGAACTATTTATACATATGCATTACTGAGTGAGAATAATTACTCCATTGTGTAGATTACTCACCAGTTGGAACAGGGATGGGTACAAGTATATTTCCCAACATGTTGATTTCGAGCTCTGCGTGCGAGTCATTGATAGGTGGAGCAGCGCTGATGTTTGAATGCGCTGTGTCTTCCAGCCGCCCCCTGCCAACCCTTTTCAGATCCTGCACTCTGTTCTCAATGAACTTTTGCACCGCCTCATGTGAGTGACCACGGAAACTGAGTCAGGGAAAAAATAACAATATGATGAAGTTAGTATTAGTCAACGGAAATACCTCCTCTATATATTTTCTACGTACGAAATGCGCGTTAAGTTCATTCATTCTATTTTTGTAAAGTCACTTACTCAACATAGACCAGTTGGTCTGTTTGGAATTCCCCATCGTGAATGCTGGTAGAATGTATGATCGCGTGGTCGAATGCGCCCTGTCCCATGCTGTGCACCGCGAAACGTAGGTTGCGGCATCCTGCATAGGTACACATGAAATATCACCGCCGGTCAGTCGTTACATAAGGAGGTAAAACTAGGCATATGCAAGACGATAAACATTTGTACGAATTAGGAAGTGCGATTTACCAGTGTCATGTAGAACTTCGCGTACCGAGTGGCAGCGAGTGCAGTCGAGTGTCCCCGGGATGAAGGGAATGTAGGCAAAGCCATCCTCGAAGACGATGGGTGGCGAACTTGCTGGTGCAGAAACAACGTGGTCTTCTTCGGCGACCATTTCGTGGACCCTAGATGAGTTATCAATGCCAGCGCCATGCTGAAGCGGTTGGTCAGCAGGGACGTCATAAGCCTCCGGTGGTGGCAGAGCCTCGTGGTGTTGGACGTCTTCCATCGCCGGAGCCTGCGGTGGTGCACGTGAATGGGCGGCGCCTGGAACTGGAAGACGAATGACGATGCCTGTCCGTCGCCGGTAGGTGGATGGAAGCCGAACGCTGACACCTGGTGTTGGTGATGACCAACATCCATATCCGAAGATTGCAGAAAGCCGAAAGGCAGCGTGGGGGCCTGGAAGGCAAACGGCGGCTGGTTCTCGGTGCCGAAGAAGGCCGGAACAGGGGCAATCTGCCCCTGGAATCCAAAGGCTCCGACGAACTGCTGGTGGAGGAAGTCCAAGTTCGGCGCAGGGTGGTGCCCCGATTTCCATCGCCGGCGCCTGGAAGGAACTGTGGTGCTCGAAGCCGACGGGCATCGCCTGAAACACGAACTGGTGTTGCGCGGCGACGGTGCTTGGTAACCCAAACCCGAGCGTCACCGGCAGCGCCTGATCCTGCATCTGCAACGCCGCCGGGTTGGCCGCGTCCACGGCCTGCCCGCCGCCGGGAGGCACGGTGGCCTCGGGCTCGGCCACGTCGAGCATATACGATTCCTGGGCAGGGCTCTGCAGGAAGCGCCCGACGTCACCGTCGCCGTCGTAGCACTGGTCAGACATGGCTAGTCGCCGGCGGCAAAGATCAAGGAGACGGTGGGGAAAATGTAGGGCTTGATGGAACAGGGCAATGGTATGTGGGGAAATGTAGGGCTTGAAACACAGGGCAGGGAAGTTGTTGTTTGGGGGGCATTTGTACGGGAAGCAGGGACGGCAGTTCGGACGATACGCGAGGGGACGCGACGATTGGAGTCGCGGCGGCCCGGGGACGCGCGCGCCAGTGTGCTTTTCCTCACGCGCCAACTGTTTCAGTTCATGCCGTCGGATCTGCATCACATGGCTCAGATTGTAGCAGCCGCAACAAGTATATCGGGACGCGGCTACTTTCCTTGACCGCACGTGTGAAACTGGATGACGGAAGCAGGCCGGTGCCGTTCACGCCACCGTAATTTGTATCCGTGTCGACCAGGTGGCTTCTTTGCTGTGGCAGACGGTATGCCATACACGCACAGGAGATTGGGGATTCCATCTCCTCTCTATTGCTGAGGAAAGGCATTGGTATACATATATTCTCAAAAAGAGAATACATGCGTATATACCGGATGCAGCACGTTGCTCTCTACTGTCTCACTCTCGCTAGTCTCTATACATGCACGTATACAATTTATAGAAAGTTGCAACGCACAACGGAACGTAGTACCATTGTTTCTTGTGTGAGATTTAGTAGAAGAACAACATGTCATCCCTCGCTTCACGCACCTACCACTACTACAGTAAAACTCGGTACTGATGGGCTAAAGTGGGCATAGTGGCGGAATCAATTTCCGCTCCTATATGTTATTGTCACTACGAATGTAAAATCTTAGTAGCAGATAAAAGACTGTCGCTATATAAAAAATAGTAGCTGACAAAAGACCGCCACTACCGTGCTTTTGGCTCGCTACGACATTCGCAACAAAAAAAAAGAATCATCACCGGATCCGGTAGCTAGATCCACGCGTCAGGAGTTGCTTCGGAGCAGAGGGGCGCACCACGATGTGGAGGCCGGTGTCGTGGAGGGGCGTCGGCGGTGAGGGGGCCGGCGATGAGGGTGCGACAGCGTGGAGGGGCACCGGCGGTGAGGGGGCGGTGCGGAGGGGGGCGATGGTGAAGGCGCGCCAGCGTGGAGGGGGTTAACGATGAGGTACGCTGACGGTGAGGCGGGCCAACGCCAGCTGTGAGGGGAGCCGGTGTGGAGGAGGAGGAGGAGGAGGAGGAGGAGGGGGAGGAGGAGAGAGAGAGAGGCGGATGGGAAAGGAGAGAGAAATGTGTTGCTTTTATATGCTAGGGTTTGCTGGAAGTATAGGTAGAGTGAATCTGTATAGTTAATAGCCCGTATTTAATGACAGAAGGTGCACGCAACTATTTGTCCTGTTTTGTAGTAGACGTTTTTCTCCTAATAGTGAACATAAGGTGCCCATTACAATTTGTACAGTTTATTAGCAGACCTTGTTGTTAGACCTAAAATAGCGACAGTTTTTAAAATACTCGTCATTGTGATATAAATGGCGTCCGCTACTGCAGAGTATTATTGTAGAAGTGTGCAGAACCTTTCAGATCACTTTTACAGCTTATATGGTTGTTATATTTCCAGTAAGCACTACCACAAAAAAGCACTATTGCGGCGTCGTAAAAAAGCTTGTAGAGTATATTTTATTACGGGTGACCGCTAAAATGATACCTAACAGTGCTAATAGTGTGGCTGTTGTGTTAGACAAAATTTTAAGATACTAGGATGAATGCAATTAAACTTTTTCTTCTATTTAATTTGCTAGAATTGATAAGTCCCAACAATCTTCGTTGGTGAATCTATAATTTCAGTTCCTGCAGGTTATATCAGAATTTTTGTATGATGAACGAATAATCAAAATGCATCGTGTGGCTACTTGTGTGGCAATTTTTTTAACACTTACAAAATTACGGTAGTGGTGGATTTTTTAGAAATGCCATTGCAAACGCACTTTTAAGGAGGTTTCACAACTTAGAAATCGATTTACTGTGATGTAACGTATTGTGCACAAGTTTGGAACAACATAAGATTAAAAAAGCCATACCACAAGAACAGAGCGTCTAGCTCAGTATGAAAGAAGCCACATTTTAGCGTTCCTCTGGCTTAGTAATATAATGGTTACTCTCTGGACTTGCCTGCATTACTGACCAACTTCAGCCCAGCTTAAACTTATTCAGTGCGCAACTCCCATCAAAGTCGCTGTGGAAGGCAAGAAGGTCAGCAGTGTGACATACCCACCTCACGAAGAGTCGTTTCCGTCACCAGGATCATCATGGGTGACATCACGCGCTGTGATATCCGTTATTACAACATACAAACATAAGCATGATACAATGAATATAAGTACAAGTCTCTTACATTCATCCCAAGTACGATAGTACATCGAGTCTCATAAGCACCAGAAGCAAATAAGTTTGGAATTAACTAAACAGCGGAAGCAACAAGATACAATCGCTCTCTCGGCGATACATCACGGGGCATCCGGCAGAGATAGGTGTTTCTGCCCTGAAACACCATGCCGGCACATCATCGTCACTACTCCTCCGGACCGCACCACTCCCAGGTGTAGTGGCCTCCGTCCGAGGACTGATCCTGCCGGACGTCATCTCCAGCATCTAGCTCCTGCTCGACGGGGCCCTCAGAAAACCACATAGAGCAAAGCTCGAGCAACTAGAGCTCAGCAAGACCGACCCGTTAAAGTGGCCATCTACAGCCGACTCCTAGACATGCAAAAGCCGGGGTAGGATACAATTAAGCACTAAGCTGGCCTACAAGTGAAACCTTACTTTCAACTTTTAGCAGTTTAATTAAGTTTCTCGAAATAATAAATTTAATTTGCGCTAAGCTACTGTATTACATGTTCCCAAACAAGTAATTAAGCAATACAGCAAATTAATCATAGTCATCATCATCTTTCTCTTCTTACTACGTTCCGGCGCAGGGACAAGTGGTACTTGTTACTTGTGAGGGGCAGCGATTCGAATCGATTTACATCCTGTAGGAGAAACCTGATTGCACGTCACATACGCGCTTCCCGGAAGCCGCATGAGATAACCTTTCCTAGGCGGCACTGTAGTGTTAGTCGGGCCTAGCTCCCCGAGAAGGGTCCCCCACGCGATGCCGTCCCGGACGTCATCCGTGAGTGGAGTGCTCCCTTCTCTCCTCCCAAATACCTGCCAAGTAACCAAGGGAGTAGGGTATCTCTCTAACATACAACAGTCATCGGTATGTCGGTTTATCTGGGCCCATCAACACCAGCATGTAAACAGTACGTTCAAACTTATCCACATGGGCCGGACACGACGCGGTCCTTGTGTGCACAGACGGGGCTACCACTTTGAAGACTCTTTCAGTCCTTCACTTTTCACCTAAGTTGCCCGTCCGGCCTCCAATTTTCCATTCTCTTTAGCATCGTGTCCAACAAGGTGATTTTCCTATCTACGAGTGGTCTCCGTACCACTCGACGGATCATCGCCCTATTTAAGCAAGCATCTATGTAGGACTATCAAATCAGGATAAATAGGGTCCTACTGCATGCTAGGGTTTTCATCACAACTCCTGTAGACCTAATGCACAACACAGACCTACAAACATAGTGATGAAATTAAAAGACTTAATTAAAAGGTTGTGCACCGGGGCTTGTCTTGAGCTTGACCCTGAGTAGCTGGGTCAACAACAGCAGCAACTTCTGGATCCTCCTCGCCGGTCACCGCGTTCACCACGATAGCTACATGATGCAAAAGTGATGTGTGAATTTTAATGAAAATATGATTTGAATATTTTTATGGAAAACGTGCGAATTTCATCAAATACACATGATTAACGAGTACAAAATAACTCGGTGTCCAGCGAGGTGAAATGATTTGATTGCAATTAACAAAATTAATTTACTTCATCAACTCCCATGAAGCATTTAATCATTATCACATGTGCAAGAAAGTAATTCATTAATCCTAGCAAAAGCTAGGTAAAATAGCAATTAAATTGTCTCTGGTCCTGAAGCAAGCTAGGTAAAATAGCAATTAAATTGTCTCTGGTCCTGAAGCACATGCTACGGATAATAATTAAACCAAGCTTCATAATTTGAGACAATCCAATAATTCATTAAGCCATATTGTTGAATCTCCAAAAACAAAATTAACTCAATTAATTTGCCTCTGATAATGTCAATCTAATTGCACCATTAAATAATACTCGTCTCAAGGATTTCAACAAATTTTGGTTTGCAATGTTTCGAGTTCGGGAGCAAAAGATATGAATTTTTAAGGTTTAAACATTTTCTGGTTAATAAATTCTAAATTCCGGAAAAGATAAGGAATTGAATGGATCCTAGGCCGATTTGGTCGAGACGGCCCAGCTGCGCCGCAGCCCACACGTGTGCGTGCGGCCCAGAACCGGGCGCGGCCCAGCCGCCGCGAATGCAGCTCCCGGCCCAGGCTGCAGCACACAAGAGCAGCTCGAGGTGCTGCTCGGGCATGGCATCCTGACGGACAATCCTTCGATTCGTCGCGCTCATACAGCCAGCTAGGTTGAGGCTTCAGAGGCAGCTAAGGGAGAGCAAGGCGGAGCCGTTGGCTGTCTCGGTTCGGCTGGGGAGCGAGCAGAGCGGCGGCGCGTGGCGATTTTGTGCAGGGCGGCAATGGCGACCGGTGGAGCATTGCTTGCTCTGCTGTTGCTGCGCATGTGGGGGAGGAAGAGAGCGTGGGGCGCCCCGGGGTGGTGTCGTGGCGACCGTGGTGGGGGTTCTGGCGGTGCATGGCTGCCACGCGGCGCGAGGGCGCCGGCGACGCTCTGACACGCGCGGGAGAAAGAGGGAGAGGCTGACAGGTGGGCCCGGGTTCCTTTGGAATTTGGTTGGTTTTCCAAATTCGGTCTCCTTTGAAAATCCAAAAGAAGGCTTTCTCGGGATCACAAATACCAAAACAAAATATCCTCGTGTTCACCAAGAGTGGGCCTAATTTCGGAGACCTCAAACACTTCATGAACATCGCCAGGGAAAACCACGTAATTTCTTGTCCGATTTATTTGGAACCTTAAACATTTGAGAAATGGGCTGGGGTTTGGCCTGGATTTTTCCTTTGACGTGCAGTACAACATAGAGTTTTGGTGCACCCAATTTATGTTGTGAAAATTTGAGTTGTAGTTCAATGCAAATTGAATTTGAATTAATTGACCACTCAAAACTAATTGCATGTCAAAGATTTTTCTTGTGGGAGTGCTAATAGATCAGGGGCACGTTTTTAGAATGCTAACCCGCAATTTTGTGACACCGGGTGTCACAAGCAGTTCGAAACGGATTACACAAACTGCTGTTGGAAACGAGAACAGAGACAAATGAAGCCAGCACTATGTACGGAAGTGTCAAATAAGACATAACAATAAAACTTGTGGATTTAAAATGAGTCTGCAGTGATTTATTGGACACCCATTTTAATCAGACATGTCTTCAATAGTTTTGACCTCTATATAACATGTCTTCAATTTACCGTAATATATAGAGACTTGTCTCAGCGAACCGTGTCTCTAGTAGGATGGTTTCATTGACACAAATGCACAAAGCACGTCTCCTTTCCGTGCTGCCGGACAAGAATATTTTGTCCACTCCAGTTTGTTGCTATCACAAGTCCGAACAACCAGCACCCCTGTTTTCTTAAAAAAAAAAAAAAGAAGTCGCAAAGCAGAGTGCACCCCTTCACCCCCTTCCACACTCTCCACTCGCCTCACCATGGCTAATGCTCTTCAATCAAATCCATGACACCCCTAGCACGCCGGAGCAGACCCTTCACCCCCTTCCACACTCTCCACTCGCCTCACCATGGCTAATGCTCTTCAATCAAATCCATGGCGCCCCTAGCACGCTGGAGCAGACGGACCTCCTCTTCACCGACCCGAGGCATCGCGTTATCACATTGTCAAAGCAAACAAGCCTCCTCGTCAATCCAAGCCACTGCACCCCGACTTCATCGGAGTAGTTGCACGTCCTCCTCGCGCATCCTCCTCATTGACCCGAGCCCCCGCACCTCTAACACAACGGAGTAGATACGTCTCCACCTTGCCCCGATGACGCATCCCCTCCTTGTTATCCTAGGATGTCGTGCCCTCTCCTTGTGCCCTCTCGTTAAATCAGCGTTGGTGGCTAAATCCTAGGGTTAGGGTTTGCCTTCCTCTGGTCCAGGCACTCGGATGGCGCACAGCTGCAACAACGTCTTTGGTGAAGGCCATATTAACTCTCTATGGAAGTCGCCACGGCTCCTTCTACGGTCTAGTCTGTCCTCCTCTCTAGCTACACATGCATGTATACCTCTAGGGTGTGTTTGGTTGGACACCGGCCGTGAGAAAAGCTACTGTGGGCCGTTGGCTGCGGGAAAAGTTGTCGTGAGCTGTTGGCTGTGAGAAAAGCAAAAAGGCATTTGGTTGAAACAGTTGTGAGTGTAGGTTTGGTAGGAAACGTCTGTAATGCCCCTGAAAGCATAAGAACCAATTAGAAAAAAAGAAGAATTACATGTAAATAATATTTCTAAGAAGAAAAACTTCTTAATTTGTCTAAATTTTGAATCCATCATTAACATACATGCATTAAGGTATAATTCCAATTTTTAAGTATCATTTTACAAAGATAAACTTAATTTAATGTCTTTGTTGAATTAAGTTTCGGGAATTCTATTGTTTTTAACTTTAAAATATCATAAGTTCTAGGACTTTTTGAAAAAAACATCAAGAGACAAAAATAATATGGTTAATTACAAGTTCATTTGAGGGCCTTTTTGCAAAAGCTTCAATTCATGTCGTTCCCTTAATTCCACCCACCATTAATGATACTAGGTAAAATGAATAACTTTTATTATTTGGAGACATGAAAGCTTCGAATATTTAGATAGTTCAAGCAAAAAAAGTGATTAAAATCCTTTTATAAGACTAGAATAGACGAATGTATGCATAGAAAATTAGTATTTGTTTCGGAAAGAAAAGAGAGAGAGAGAGAGAGAGAAACATTATTTGTTTTTTCTTTTGATTCCGATTCAGCTTGAAAGTTTTTTTTTTGAGATGTCAGCTTGACAGCTTGGCATGTCCTAGTCCAACTCTACTTCCGGGAGGAGGCCGGCATGGAGGCGCTCGGCCGGGAGGAGGCGGTCGTCGAGCGTCGGGGCCGGAGGCGGTGGGGATGGATCGAGGAGGAGGCGGATGCGGTGGGACCGTTGGAGGCGGCGGCCATTGATGCGCGCTAGGCCGGTGGAGGCGGCGGCGAAGGATGCGTGTCTGGGCCGGTGGAGGCGGCGGGCGCTGAGCTTTGGACCAGAGAGAAATGGTCGGAACATGGGAGTGATTAAGTCCTGCTCGTGTGGCGTGTGTCCAGATCCAAGAGACACGGCACAGAAAGCATTGACTATCTCGTGTCGTCTGTCCATATCGGCGGCACACGACACGGATAGGTCATCGTGTGCCACCCGCGGCACAAATTTTTTCATTATTATGTTTTATTTAGTCATATTGTTTACAATTTTTTGAAAATCTTTTGAATAACTTTCCAACATGCTTCAAATAAATCATTTCTCAGCCATAGTCAAGAAAAATCTATTATTTCATGTACTTTCCTCCTGAAATTCAATTTCAATCACTAAAACCCTACATTTACAAAAAAATTACAAATTTCAAACAAATTCGAAAAATACACAAATTCTGCCATGGCACATTTCATATGATGTGTGACCTACATAAAAATGGTTGGCTTTAAAATCAAATTTAACCATCAATTTGTTTCCAAATCATATGGAATCCTTCTCTACACTGAGAAACTTCTCAAGAGATTCTCAAATTTCTAAGCAACGTAGGTGACAACTTGTGCAAAACATCTTCAACTATTTACGGCAACATCCATACATGAAATAATGATGTTAGCACAAATATCATGATTTTTAGACTTTATTTGCTTGTACAATTAAAACACCCGTGGACAACACGATATTTGCGTTATTTCATGTATAATATGAGCGACATTTACTCTTTATGTCCTATGTACGGCCTCAAATTGGTCATACAAACATGAATATAAAGTTGTTTGCAACATATTTCAATATTTCAAACACCTCCAGTTCGAATTTTAATTTTCACGAGAAAATACCGATAACAAAATAAATGCACCAAATATACCGAAATTTCCAAAAACAAATGCACAACTTTGTAGCATGAGGTACCACATATAGTCTATATACAAAATAAAATAATAGGCAAAAGAAAAGAGTTAGAAAAAATTATTGTGTCGTGTGTCAAAGAAGACACACGGCACAAGGCTATATGTGCCGTGTGCCAAGGGTTGGACACACGGCACAAAAGCTCACCGTGTCAAACACCGTGTCATAAGTTGTGCCATGTGCCCGCCGTCCGGCACGCAGCACATATAGCTTTGTGCTGTGTGCCACCCCGTGGCACAAGGCATAGTGAGATTTGTGCCGTGTGCCATAGTTGTGTCGTGTGTAGTTTACGCCGTGTGCTCATTAGATTACACACGACACACAAGCTGGCACACGGCACACAAGCCATTTCCCGTAGTGCCAGTAGCTGAGCAGAGTTTGAGATTGAAGGAGGTGTTCTTTTTCTGAATAGAAGATTTAATATGATTGCACACTGAGCATCGTCCCATCTATCTTCCCTCCACACAAAATTAAAGCACACACAAACACTTCCAAATCTCTATCCTGAATATATATTATACGGTCAACTATATCCTTTTCGGAATTCTGTCCACAATGTTCTTCGAAGTAAACATACTACGCAATAATCTCCATTCAGAATTGTGCCGACGATGTTTGCAACGAGTGGCACCCTTTGAGGCACAACGAACCTTCGGCGTTAGTCTGCCTTTTTCCTGCTGCGCCATATCCCAACATCTGCAGAAAGTGTTTGTCACACTGAACAGAATGGTGCTACCTTTCTTTTTATATAAAAAGTATTAATAGCACAGAGAGCTTAATTTGAAATTTGCCAAGCAAAAAAAAAAGGGGAATAGATTTAACGTCAAACATTTCATTACACAATGATTGAGCATATTCCCATCTATTTCTCCTGCACGCAAAAGCTAACACATACACACACTTCCGATCATTCTCCTGATCTTTGTACTGTGTCAACTATGTCTTCAATTTACTTGTTCAGAATTGTGTCGATGACGTTCTTCGAAGTGAGCTCTTGGTAGGGAGAACCAGTGCAGCAACTTCCAGTTTCAGCTGTCCACGTACAACGACAAATGCTCATATGAATATCGATTATTTCTTATTCTAGAATTAGTAAGTTTACCAAAAAGAAAGATAAATGTTTTGCATGCAAGGTACCTATTTGCACTGCTTCTTGAGCTTCAGATTCTCGTCCACTAGCCGACGAACCTCTTTCTCCAGATTTTCCACGTATGCCTGCATTTCGATCAGTAAACGTCTAGCCGTTAACTCCACGAGTACAAAACAGACCAGTACCTCAGGTTAGTTCCTCTATGGCCCCATAGCTCTCAGAACTGCGCACTATGTAAAGGTATGATTTGGAGGTACTTGCTACACAGAAGAAGTAAAATTTACCGGATTTGAATCTAGCAGAGAGGTGGGAGGACATTGCAGTATCCATCGCGCACAACTCGCCTCGTTCTAGATCCTTGCGGCCCACCCGTCGGCTTGGGGTAGAGATGCAGAGGACGCGCGGTGGCGAGGAGAGAGCAGCAGCTTCGGCTAGAGCTCGGTTGGGGAGAGGGAAGGAGGAGTAGTGGCGGGAACGATGGTTGCTTGGACGGCGACACACTAGGAGACAGGGATTTCGTCCGTATCCAAGGACGACCCGCTGCATACGCGAAGCCGCGCGTCCCTCTGCGTTGGTTTAACGCGACGCCACTAGCGGCCCACCTATGAGACGCGCACACAAACTGGAATTGGCCGGAGATGGCCAGAGACCTACGTGAAGTTGACGTGGGTTGCTTTGAGGCAACGCTATTTCCCAAGTAAATTAATGATCGGACGGTAAAAATGCTTAAACACAAAGCATGGTTCAAAGCACCAAATCAACCACAGGCCACGGATTTATTCCGTGATAGGGAGTTACATATTTAGGACCACAAATCAACACCAAAATAGAGGAACAATAGATCTTGAGAAGTGGGGGAATCGAATCCCCAAGCTATGAATCGACCGTATGATGCAGAATTTTGGGTCGGAGCCGTGGAGATGCAGATTACTATGACGAGGAAGAATAACGTACACGACAGGTTGGACTCCATTTGTTTGGAGGTTGTTGATGCTGGGAGAAAGAGGAAAGAAAAGAGAGGCACGTTGGCCGCGCCCGTGTTGCCACGGCGAGCCTGCAACGTCCCCATGAGCCTCGCGCACTAGAGGCCACCGTCGAGCTGGGGTCGCCCCTGCTCGTCAAAGCCGCATCTTCCGTTGCCGCTGAACTATGTTCATCCTCGCGCGCTATTGCTGCGCTCACTGATGCCGAGCTATGGCCATCCTCAGGCGCCAGCGCCACACCCGCCACTGTCGAAGCTAGTTCGCCCTGCCGCCGTCGAGCTGGACAGGGTGGAGTGACGGAAGAATGAAAGAAAAAAAGAATCGGTAAGTTTGTAACCGGTGGCAGGTGGGTAATTTCTTTGAACTTACCATTCCCACAGCCAAGAAAAGCACGTCCAGAGGTGTTGTGGGATTTGTATAGAGGAGAAAGCTGCTTTCGGTGAAAGCAGCTGTTGTTTGGCCCCCACTTTGGTTGGCTATTTGATTTTTTTGAAAGCCAAAGTCAGAAAAAGACTAACCAAACACACCCCTAGTCTCCCTGACGATGTTTCTTAATATCTGCCTCTCTCTCACTGTCACAGTTCTTCATCAGGTCATAATCAACTGAATGAATCTGGTGGGAAATGTGAACCATGCCCACCAGGGAATAGCAGGTATGCATCTATTCTCCCCCCATGTTGCTCTAATTTCCCGTAATCCCATTGTGTTGTCTATGGCTCATGATATATTAGGGCTCCTAAAAATTTTCAGTGCGACGTATTGGGCAGTTAAGTTTCTTGGAGGAATGTGCTATGCAATTTGTGCTTTGACTATTGGTACTTAATACTTCAAAGATTAACCAAGATAACTTACCCAATTGAGGCTTAATGATGTGTTATGCCGAGCAGGTGTGTATGGGAATGCCCAACTGAAATTCCTATGCTGCAATATTAAGTGATAGGAGAAATGAAGGTCTTCACAAGAACAGAAGTTAAGGTCTCTTTGAGTTCAGGAGATATACCCTTCGAACCTGTGGTGTTAGTGTACTTTGACTTATGCTGTTATTATGCTGCCAGAGAGGTTTCTATCTCCCTACCTTATTATGGAGTTTTCTTTAAGTGCTAATGTGTTACTGGCAAAAGGCGTTTCCAGTAATGAGATGCGGAAATCTGCGTCTGCAATTACTTCATATCACACACACAATTTTGGAGACGCGTATCTGGACGCGTCTCTAATAGCGCAGGTGTGAGAGATGGAGCCACAGGAGACAGTAACCTATATAGTTGGCTAATAAGGTAAGAAGAAGCAGTAGGAGCCCCCTATTAGTTCGGCTAAGTCCTATATAGTAGGCGCAGTGGAAGCAGTGGGATCTTAGTTGGGGAAGGTGAGAGATGGAGCCCCAGGAGACAGCAGCCTATATAGTCTGGCTAAGTTCCCTAGTTTTCCTTTAATTAGATTGTGCTTTGCTATCAGATTTTTTCCTTTTTGACTTCAGTTATCTATAGGAGATCGAATCATCAAGTTGAATTGTAATTTTTCAATTATTTTTCATTATGGCATTATGTGCAAGTAATAAACTTTTGCTTCATCCAAGCACTCTATTGCTATCAATAAAACAGATGAACTAGAACGTCTACTCTATTAATTGTACTATGATTAGTGCATGCAGGTTGACGTGAACACATTCCAATAAATATATGATATTTCTTTAAAGTTTTTGAAGATGACGAATGGACCAACATAACATAAAAGTCAATAACGATAACAATTTAGGAATTGAGTAGTTAAGTTAGTTTCTTTGGACAAGTACACCAAGGCTTCATTTTTTTATATAGATAAATATTGTTCCACAAATATAAACTTATATGACGGCTGCAAACAATTGTTTTCAAGAGTTATATATGTAACCTAAAAAAGAGTTATATTTGTTCACAATTGCTAGTGCACAAAAAAGAAACTTGCAGTGTCACGAAATGAATGAAAGAAACAGAAATACTGCAAATATTTTTTGTCACAACCTTTTTGTTACAGAACTACACATGTGATCCCAGATAATAAATAAAGCAATAAATATAATACAGGAATCAGGCTACTAGGTGCCGGATGGGCCAGCAGCTTCATCGTTATCGTCCTTCTCCATCTCCTGCAAACCCACCTCGATATTGGCAAAAAGATCTGCTTTCTCATGCCTTATCATTTCCATCTTCTCCATGATAGAAAATAGTGCCCTCATGCTTCTCTTCCGAGGAGCCTCCCCGATGAGCTTCATGATCTTTCTGTTGAGATGCTTGATCTGCGACAATCAACAGTAACATGACATGAATTACAGAATCAAAATGGCACATATGTTTACAGAAAATACATATTGCAAATACAAACACACATTGAAATACTTACTCTGGTTGCGTGCCTACGATATTCCTTATCTTCTTGACAAAGTTGTTTGAAAGCAAAAGATGACAAACTTTGTTCTCTGGCAATTTCTTCCTTGACCTCATCAAATTTTCTGGATGCATCCTCCATGGTCAAATTAACCATCCCTGCTTGCTCCATGTGACGTATCTTCTCAGTCATGCTTGGGTACAGTAACACATTGGTACCAGATTGCGGATCATATGGCATTACTTGAGAGGATTCAAGTATGTCAGGAGTGAACCCAAGCCAAGGGGCGGCAGGCTTAACTCTGCTTTCAGCATCATTATTTTCTTCTGCCTGAGGGACCGGTACAGAAGAATTTTGAGAGGAAGCTTGAGGAGTATTGCTGTTTATTTGCTCTACATTGATAGCTGGTGCCTGAGAAGAAGATTCAGGAGCCCGTTCTTGACCTACACATGAAATAACAACAGATACATTATATATATGCATGAATGTGGATGTAATTACTACATTATATTGATTACTCACCGTTTGCAACAGAGGTGGGCATCAGTATATTTCCCAACATATTCACTTCTAGCTCTGCGTGCGAGTCGTTCATGAGAGGAGCAGCGCTGATGTTTGAGCCTGTGTCTTCGAGCCTCCCCTTACCAACCTTTCTCAGATCCTCTACTCTGTTTTCAATGAACTTTTGCGCTGCCTCATGCGAGTGACCACGGAAACTGATACAAGGAAACAAAAGATTATGCGGTTAGTATTGGTGACAGAGTACCTACACTTTATATCATTTTTGCTATGAAATATGTGTTTGATTCAAGAAGATCTATTTGTAAGTCACTTACTCAACATAGACCAGCTGGTCTGTTTGGAATTCCCCGTCGGCATCATCATGAATGCTCGTACAATGTATGATCGCATGGTGGAATGTGCCCTGTTCCACGCTGTGCACGGCCAAATGTAGCTTGCGGCGTCCTGTACATGAAATATAACCGACCAGTTACATGAGGATGAACTAAGCATCTGCATCTCCAAGATAATGTGAGCGTTTAAACGAAATAGGCGATGTAGCGATTTACCGGTATCATGTAGAACCTTGCGCACCAAGCGGCACCGGGTGCAGTCGAGTTTACCCTGAAGGAAGGGGATGTAGGCAAAGCCATCCTCGAAGACAATGGGTGGCGAGTCAACCTCATCCTCCACGGGGGCCTCTTCCTCCATGGGCGGATCCACAGGTGAAGAAGAAACAATAATGCAATCTTCTTGGGCGTCTTCCATAGGCGGCGGCGACTGGTAGTGTTGGATGTCATCGTCCATCGCCGGAGCCTGGTGGTGCTCGACGAAGCCTTCCATGGCCGGCGCCTGGTGCTGGTCGAAGGCGTTGATGTGAGGCGCTTGCTGATGCTTCTGCTGGGCGTCGTTGATGGGCGGCGCTTGGAACTGGAACATGAATGACGACGCCTGGTGGTCCATCCCTGCCACGCCTGGTGTTGCCTGGAAGCCCAAGACGGGTGCCTGGAGATGATCGAGTTCCATAGCCAAAGGTTGCTGAAACCCGAAAGGCAGCGGTGGCGCCTGGTGGAGTTGCTCGATGTGGTCGATCTGCGGCACCGGGAAGGCAAACGTCGGTTGGTGGTGGTCGATGCCGAGGCCGAATCCCGCGTAGCCCTCGTCGGCGCCGAGGATCGGCCCCTGGAATGTCTGCTGCTGGAAGTCGAAGTTCGGCGCAGGGTGGTTCTCGACGGCGGCGTCCATCACCGGCGCTTGGAAGTTGAACGCCGCCGCTGGATTGTGCTCCATGACGGCGGGCATCGCCTGGTCCAGGCCAAAGACGAATCCCGGAGCAGGGTAGCCCTGGTCGACGCCGAGGATCTGCCCCTCGAACGTTTGCTGCTGGAAGTCGAAGTCGAAGTTGGGCTCGACGGCGTCCATCGCCGCCGCTTGGAAGTTGAACGTTGCCGCTGGATTGTGGTCCACGCCGACGGGCATCGCCGGGATCTCGAACGCCGCCGCAGGTGCCTGGTGTTGCGCGGCGCCGAAGGGCGTCACCCCAAACCCGACGGTCGCCGGCGGCGCCTGGTCCGGTATCTGCAGCGCCACCGGGTCGGCCGCCGGCATGGGGAGGATCTGCCCGCTGCCGGAATGCACGATGGCATCGGATTCAGGCAGCGGCACATCTAGCATGTACGATTCGCGGCCAGGGCTCTGCAGGAAGCGGCTCACGTCGCCGTCGGCATCGTACTGCTCGCCGGACGACATGGCTAGGGCTGGTGGGCGCGCGGAGGAGATTGGCAGGGATATGATGATGGTTGGGGAAATGTAGGGTTTGGTCTGGACAAAGAGAGCGATGGGTTAGGGCAGTGAAGCGTCTTGTCCCTGGTGGCGGCTAATGGGGCGTATTTGTACGGGGCGAAGAGGCGCGATTCAGGCAATACGTGAGGGGACGCGACGGTTGGCGTGGCGGCGGCCACAACCAGGGCGCGCTTTCGTCACGCGGCGGCGGTTTCAATTTCCCGGGAATTTGTTTGCGGCCGTCTGATCTGCATCACAAGGCACAGATTTGGGCCCCCGCAACCATTTCGCGGGCGCCGCCACAATTTCCTTTCCCGCACGTGTGAAACTGCTTCACGGCGGCAGGCTGGGGCGTCCACATGGCCCTGTTCCGTGTGTCCGACCAGGTGGCCTTTTTTTTGAGCGAGTCCGACCAGGTGGCCTTTTGCTGTGCCAGATACACTACGCGTACGTGTTGCCGCTTACTCTCTCTTTCTCTCTCTACACTAGGTCCTTCAGTATCAATTGCATAATCATATGATGTTGGCTAACCCACGACTACCTCGTGGTTACTAGGTCCTTCAATATGTACATACACAAAATTTTCTAAACAAATCTATGTATTCAAGACACGTACTATTTTTCTTTTCCGAGTTGTCAAAATACGTACTACGACTACGGTACAACTGTTATATAATGTCGAGACTACCAAACTTGAGAGAAATGCAGTAGGACACACTAACTAATACTCCATATTTTTTTCTCGAACACGCAAAAGAACTACATATCATTATATTAAAGATGAAGAAACAACTGTTCCCTTTCACTACGAGAGAGCACACGATTACCATGTGGCTAGAGTTTTGCCGTGTCTCTTTACTGTCTACCAGCTCGTGGGCACACGGAAAGGGCACATACACGACACTGCAACTCCTTGCCATGTGCCCAAAGTGTGACGGCAGGTGCGTGGCTGATAGCGCGGGCGGGGCGTGCGTGACACGTCGGTAGTTTTGTGGTGTGCCCTGCACACCACAAAGTGGTGCGCCCAGTTAGTACCACCTCGGTGGCCTAACGCGAGCGACCCCAGCTTAAGCTGGGGCGCGATGCACTCTCCCGATGATAGGAATTGGGCCTCATCTCATGTGGGCTTCCAGCGCGCTACGTGGCCTGTGGGTCGCTCGACTATGGGTGAGTCGAACCTGAGCCTGCCTTAACTCCTGTCGTGTGGCGGGCCCAGTAGTAGAGGCCCTAGTTTGAGGGCTTGGGCCTACTAGTCCCTCAAATTTTTTAACTAAGTGTACACTTTTGCCATGTGCACCAGAATAGCACACGGGAAAGCCTCCTCTTTGCCGTGTGCTTTTCAATAGCACAAGGCAAAGAGAGAATGCACATGGCATAGAGGACACATGACATACGCGTGTCCCTCTTTGTCGTGTGCTTTTCCATAACACACGACAAAATATTTTTTCCTTATCATTTTTTACATCAACTTTTTTTAGTGGTTAACAACTTAAACAAGACATATGGCAAAGGGTGGAGCGTCGTGTGCCTTAGTCATGGCACAAGCCGAAGGATGGGATGTATGCAGTGTGCCACGCGCATCACACACGGTAAAGGACGTCAGTCTTTCCCGCGTGGCAGCCGTCGCGTACGCGGCAAAGCGCGTCGTCCCGTCCCGGCAGGTGATGGCGCCTTTTTTCTTGTCGTGGGTGGGTTTTGGCACACGGGCATAGGTTTTGCCTTGTGCGCGACGAAAAACACACGATAAAGCTCTATTTGCCGACGGCTAGTATGTCGTCCGAGCTATGCCATGTGCCGCCCACGGCAAAATCTATGACGTGTGTTTTATGACCTTTGTCGTGTGCTTCTAGCACACGAAATAGATTGTTTATCCCGTAGAGTTTACAATTCCATTCTCTGGCCGAGGTTAGTGCACATTTTGCAACGCGCCTGTTACAATGCTAAGCAACCAACTAAACATCTATCTCAGCACTTACAAGAGCTGCACTAGCTTTGTGGCTCCGGGCTCCGGCGAGCTTCCAATTACCCGCATCATGAACAACCACCTGCACCACTGCTGCAACACTTACTTTGAGTGGGACAAATAAAATTTGTACCTCCGTCCCACAATATTTGGACGTTCTTGTTGGTTCCCAGTTCAATCGTAAAATTTTAGTTACTACGATACCCCGTTTAGTGTTGTCGCTCCTCGAGGCCGTTGTGCACTCTCTTCCACTAGTTCATCGTTTCCTTCTCCACTACAGGAAAAACACACTATGCCGAGTGTTGGTTAGTTTGCCGAGTGTCTTTTCTCGGACACTTGGCAAACGATGTATGTGCCGAGTGCTTTTTGCAAAACACTCGACAAAATAAATACAATAGAAAAAATTGCTTTGCCGAATGTGAAATATAAAACACTCGGTAAAGAGGAGGCTTTGCCGAGTGTGAAATATAAAACACTCGGCAGAGAGGAGGCTTTGCCGAGTCATTTTTCAGGCACTCCGCAACGTGGTCTTTGCCGAGTCATTTTTCAGGCACTCTGCAAAGTGGTCTTTGCCGAGTGTATTTATGTCGATTGTTTTTTTGGACACTCAACAAAAAAATTAATTTATTTTTTGTGCTCAAAATATTTTCTACTCTCTATATACAACATGTGTTACTCCATGTTAAAATTTAGTATGTTTTTGTACCTATTTACCACATTTCCTTAATTAATTACATTTCAAATAATTTTTTTGAATCAAGTCAAATTTGAACTATAAGTGATTGAAATAATAAAATACAATGCCTATATAAATTACATTCATGTTATTTAACCCAATTTAGGACCTTAACTATAAAACAAACGTCAATTTGGTATATCTTTTATACGAAATATGACCACTAACGTGTGTTTGAATGATTTTTAAATTCTACAAAAATAAAATAAAGTCTGAAAATCATGAGATTTGCTATGATATCATGATATCACACGTGGAAGCTACGATAAAAAGTAGAGAAGGTTTCATAAAAGTTATAACTTACATTGCTTACAAAATGGAGAACATCCAAAGAAGAATCTTAAAGTTGAGAAGAAGTCACTAAAATCTAGAGTCAAGTTGATAAACAAATTATATTTTAACTTCAAGTTATTTTATATAGCAATAGATCATATAAATTGTGTCATCCTAACATTTATTATTTTTAGCATTTATTTGCTAATTTTTAATATTTCTTAAGTATATAGAAATTTTGTTTGCCGAGTGTAGATAAAAGCACTCGTCAAAATAACATTTTTCCAAGTGCTTTTATTTACACTCGACAAAGGGGACACCTCATGGATCAAACCCCTAGAAATCCGGGCGTGTGATTGGTCTAAGGCCGTTAGGTCCGGATCTCTCATCCCTATCTTTCTTCCCTGTCCTGGCAGGCCCCCTTCATCTCTCTATTATCCTTCTCTCTGCTCTCTCTATCGGAAGGCAGAAGAGGCCTCGAGCGGTACCTCCGACGGTGGATCCAGCGGGATCTAGCGGCGGCGGCCCCGATGGGGCGCGGAGGCCGGCGATACTTGGCCTTGCTTGGGGAGACAGGCGGTGGCCCCGGCGGCACCTCCGATGGTGGCCCTGGTGGATCCAGCGGCACTAGCCCCAGCTGGGCGCGGAGGTTGGTGGCGCCCGGCCTTGCTCGGGGAGACAGGCGGTGGCCCCGGCGACACCTCCGGTGGTGGCCCTGGCGGATCCAACGGCGGCGACCTCGGCGGGGCGCCGAGGCCGGTGGTGCTTGGCCTTGCTCGGGGGCAATAGGCCGTGGCCCCGATGGCACCTCCGGTGGTAGCCCGGGCGGATGCAACACGGAGGCCTGCGGGGGCGGTGCAGGGCGGGGAGGCCGGTGGTGGCCTCGGCAGCACCTCGGGTAGTGTGCCTAGAAGGGATCCAGTGGGGAGCAGAGGTCGGCGGCGTGGGGCGCGGAGGCCGCAGAGGCGGCGCGCGGCCATGCGCTGGCTAGACCGCAGTTTCATTTTTTTTAGGAAAATGTATGTCGAGTGTCAGTTTCTGCACTCGGCAAAATGCTTCGCCGAGTGCTTGACTGAAAGCACTCAACAAAGACCTGTTTGTCGATAGAAGCTATGCCATGTGGTCTTTGCTGAGTGCATTACCCATAAGGGGCTTTACCAAGTGCATTGGACACTGGGCAAATACGGGTTTTCCTGTGGTGCTCCCTCTCCATCCAGATTGGTCTCATTGCCGCTCTCTCCATACTGCATCCACCAACACAGGCCAGCAATGGTGATAGTACAGACCCACCTGCCGCAACGTCACACAGCTTACCGCTGCCCTATGATTTCCACAAGCACTGGTGCCCTCTGTCTCTCAATCCTCTATTAGTTTGAGGGTAGCGACCTTCGTTCACAACATACCACATTTGTGGTGGTAGGGAGGATGGGGAAAAATGAAGATGATGCCTATTCATTGTCACAGGATGCACAACACTTCCCACAAGGTGCAGCAATGAGACTGGTTGTTGATTCAACCATCCCCTAGGCGAGATCCCCCCACCCCCATCCGGCTCCTGCTCGATGGTCTTCAAGGCTAGTTCTACCCTAGCTCGCCCGGTGTCTCCCATTTGGCGTAGCATTGGGCAGGTGCCTAGCTATGGTGGACCAAGGAGCTCGCGACATAGGGAGTGCTGGAGCACTGAGGTGGGTGATCTAGTTGAAATTGACATGGATGTCGTTCTGAAAACTCAAGAAGGGCGGGGGCGGGGGCGGGGGGGGGCAGGGGATGAATTTGTCTTATTTTCATACTCTAGTGGTTGCATCGGTCATGTAAATGATTCTAAACATTCACCTAGATCAGAAGGTGCAGCACCTACCCTACTTTCCTCCCTATACCATCATTCATAGATCAACTACGGTGTTACCTTGTCATATTTCTTTGGTTGTGTTGTGGTTACAAGTCCAAACAAACCCGAGGGGAGTTTCTGAAGAGAGCCTCCTAGAGGTAGTTCCCTCGGAGAAGCCTGATGGAAAGGTAACAATGAGCTTCAAGTGCAAAGGGTGTATCACTATATTATGTTTCAAAGTGGTCCGTACCGAGAGTCCAAGAGTCGATGCCCTTCCTGCTCGGGCTTGCTGCATGTTTATAGCCTAGCTCCCAACTACCCCGAGCAGGTAAGTTACAAACATACCCACGCACTCTACATAGGCCACAGGGGCATATTTGACACTCTAGGAGGAGGGATGCTGGGAGGAGCAGGAAGCAGCGCCGCCCGGGGAGGGAGAGAGGTGGCGGCTGGGTGGGTAGAGAATGGATGGGGTAGGGTTTGACATTTATATACAAATGTTCGGTGGGTGGGCTGTGTGTACATAATAGCCGCGGTTGACATTTTGGGCCACGTCTAAAAAGGGCTCAATAGCCACAGTTGATAACCGTGGCCTGCAGCTAAAGGGTTCTGGCTCAATACTCACGGTTCATAACATCAACCATGGCTAACGAGCTCTCTATAGCCAGTGATAAGCACTGTAGCCCGCCATCTCTGTAGCTGCGGCTCGTTTTGCCTGCCGCAGCTACGAGTTTTTGGAAGCGTGGCTATAGTATGTGATTCTTGTAGTGTTTATTTAGAAGCATATTAAAAGGCTCCATCATGGTGTTAATTATATCATGCAGCAATATAGATTTTATCATTAGCTAGAACGAGATGGGCCGATGATAGTAGCTTAGGAGAACTAGGGAAGCTGACCAAAACGAGAGTTCAAAACTGTGGGAGGTGAGACCTTGTCAGATCGGATAATAAAGCCAAGTTGTAGCAGAGATTTAGTAGATTCAGATATATTCTTGTGCTGATCAGAGATGTTTATGCTCTGTTTCATAACACATATCAAAGTAACAAATCATATCAGGGCGGGAGGCTGCTGATAGGCCACAAGAACAAAGGCGCACAGGATTTGCCACGCTAGAACTCGTGACAGACAATACCTAAAAGAAAACATGGAATGAATTATAGAGGACAGTCTCAGAATTCACGGCGACGGATGAAGACAATGAATGAACGCTTTTGAATATTTCTTGACTCTTCAATCAACAGTTATAAAATGCTGTGTTAGAAAGATTCAATCAGACAATACGTAGCTGAGCAACCTCGCGGTAGTTGCACTCGCATTAACATATAAGGCCAGTCTCAATGGGAGTGTCATGGTAATGTTATGAGCATTAAATTTGCTGACATGGCATGAGAGAGAAGAGAGAGAGTGTCATCACCATGACCCTCCACTGGCACGGTTCTTAAGAATTTCTTCTTGGTAATTAACTGTGTGATGACACTCTTCACTGAGACTGGCCTAAGTATGTAACCTGTGCTCGCCACTTAGAGAGAGAGAGAGAGAGACTGGATGCAGCAGTATTTTCTTTGTTTACTACATATAATTTTTGTTGTTACATAAAAAATACTTGCAAAACTAGTAAAGTGAAATTATCAGGATGATGTCATACTGAAATTGTTCCATAAGCACATGATATTTTGAACAATTACATGAAGTAACTAATACAATATATAATTATGGGGCTAGTGGTCCCCGGATGGGCCAGCAACATCATCATGATTGTGCTGCTGATTGTTCTGATTGATCTTCTGCAGACCATCCTCGATGCCAGCAATAAGACGTGCTTTCTCATGCTTGAAATCTATGAAGTCCCTCTTGATAAAGAACAGTCTACTTGTGCTTGCCCTGTTGGAGGAGGACTGCTCGGCAAGATTCATTATCTTTTCATTAAGATCAGTGATCTGCGACATTCAATAAAATCACATGAATCACAGATAAAAAGAACATCCAAATAGAAATTAACGAACATTTCCGATACTTACTCTCTGCGTGTAGAAGCGGTACAGGTTGTCTTTGCGATAAAGTGGTGTCAAAGAAATTTGTAAAACGCCAGGTAGTGTTTTAGCTTCATTCCTGATCTCATCAAACATCTTGGACGCCTCCTCCACGGTCATACTGAACACCTTAACCAGTTCCCTCTCACGCATTTTTGAGAGCATACTTGGGTACAGCAGTACATTGGTATTGGACTTATCTGGATCATATGGTTTCACTTGGGAGGATTCCAGAATATGATCAGGAGTGAACCCAAGCAGATTATCAGGCTGAAGGTTGCTTTCAGCATTATTGTTTTCTTCTGTCAGATTAACCGGCATGGAAGGATCATCAAAGGAAGGTGTCTCATCTAAAAAATCTTCAGAGAAAGCTTCTGTGATTTGCTCTTCATTCATAACCGGCTGAGAAGGATATCCAGAGGCCCCTTCTTCACCTACATATGGAATAAAATATCCATTAAAATAATTGAACTATTCATCCATATACTTGTATTTGTATACGCACTCCATTTCGTAAGTTCCTCACCGTTTCCATCAACAGGGTTGTCAGACAGAGCTGTGCTGATGTCTGAGGATCTATCTTGCACCCTCCCGTTGAAGATCCGTGTCACTCTATTTGCATTGATTACAATGAAGTCTTGCACCGCCCTAAGAGTGTGATTACGGAGTCTGATAAGACAGCAAGGAAATAACGAGACGAAGTTAGTATTGACGAATGCAATTATTCCTCGTGTACATCTCATGCATGGTCAGATACGTTTACTATGAAATGCATGTTCCATTTATTCAGATAGCCTATTGGTGAAATCACTTACTCAACATTGACCAGTCGGTCAGTTTTTAATCGGCCGTTGGCATCTGCGGTCATAGAATGGAAGATGGCATGCTGGAACGCATCCTGATCCGAGGAGTGCACCATGAAATGTAGCTTGTGGTGATCTGCACAAATGCACAAGAAATAATATGACTAGCCGGAGAAGGAATCTAAGCATGTAATAAGGTGAGAGTTAGTGTATGTGTTCAATAACGTTATATCATGTCGTCTTTGCAGAAGAGGATTACCAGTTTCATTAATAACCTCGCGCACACATTTGCAGCCAGTGCAGTCCAGTTGCTCCGGGACGACATCAGCACAGACAAAGTGAGGCTCTTCCTCCTGACGCGGACGTGGAGGTGAGAGGATAACACGAGGGGCTTCGGCGAGCATTTCGCCGACCCAAGCGTTGTTGTCGACACCGCCCGCCTCAAGGAGCCCATCATTTGCTTCTTCCGGTGCCTCCATGATAGGCCCCTGGTCTTCGACGACGTGTTCCTCCGTGGCCGGGGCCTGGTAGGGCTGGACGTCGTACATCGCTGGCGCCTCCATGATCGGCTCCTGGTGTTCGACGACGTCTTCCTCCGCCGGTGCCTGGTAGGGGTGGACGTCGTACATGGCTGGCGCCTCCATGATAGGCTCTTGGAGTTCAACGACGTGTTCCTCCTCCGTGGCCGGGGCTTGCTGGTAGGGGTGGATGTCGTACATGGCCGGCGCCTCCAAGATAGGCTGCTGGTGTTCGACGACGTTTTCCTCCATGGCCGGGGCTTGGTACGGGTCGACGTTGTACATGGCCGGCGCCTGGTTTTGCTCCACATCTTGGATGTGCCCGTTGTCGACGATCCTCAGTTGCTGCTCCATGCCAAGGATCAGCGCCTGGAAGAAGCAGAGGGCGAGAAAAAGCAAATTTTCATTAATGCTACTTCTATGAGCTTGAAACAAAAAGAATATATATAGAAATGTCTAAAATCGAAACACATTTCGAAAAACGAATGATGTCTACCAACGACAGTTGTTTGCATACCGGCGCAGGGAAGCCGACTGCCAGCCCTTGATGGAGCCCTACTACATCGTTGGCATGCGTCCCCTGGTTCTCCCCGGAGTAGATGGTTGGGCCCTGGAAATCGGAAATCGCCGGCGACTGGTCCGGCATCTGCAACACCGGCGGCTGAGCATCGACGGCGCCCGCCCCTACATTGTGGAGGATCTGCGTTGTGGCCTCGGGTTCAGGCAGGTCGAGCAGGTACGACTCGCGGCTTGGGCTGTGCAGGAATCTGCTGACATCGCAGTCAGAGTCGTACCCGTCGTAAGACATGGCTGCCGGAGAGAGAGGAGGATGATAGGGGAATCTAGGGCTTGGTAAGGGCAAAGAGAAATGGAGCGTCTGAGCCTGGACGGCGACGCCTTGGGATTATATAGGCAGCAGGCAACCCGAGGAGGCGCCTGTTGAGGCATCGGGCGAAGGGACGCGACGATTGGCGTGGCGGCGGCGGTTTACTAGCGCGGGATATCGATATTGAGGGTTTGAGCTGCGCGGGCTTTGCTTGTGGCCGTCCGATCTGCATCGCTTTATTAGGGTTTAGGCAACCGCTTTCCATTTGCTCTGTCAGCTAGCGTGTGAAAGGATAGCGACAGCAAGTCAGTCCACGTGGCGTGGTGTCCGTCCCCAACGACCTACGGGATGGCAACAGCAGGGCCATACGCGGAGAGAATTATTTGGTAGTATATGCTTCACCAAAAAAAAAAATTTGGTATATATGTAAAAAAGAATAAATACTACGTAGTGTCGTGCTCTCTAATTTCTACGTACACGTACATATACAAAACACGTACCTATAAAAATGTTTTCGGGAATGCAAAGCTGCCTATCTCAACACTTGTCCGATCTTATTTTCTCAGGTCGAATTTTTGGAATCCTATACGGATCTAATTTTTTTTCCATTGCTGTGACAGTTTATGCACCCCATACCGCACCGGAAAACTAACTGTGCACGCTATTCATGAACCAGTATATATGTTCATCGATCCCTGCAGCTTTTCCTGCTGTGTACCGTTGGGTCTCTGGTCTGTCGAGCTGTATCATCTCCCACGTTTTTTTTACAGCAAGCATGGAGCGCAGAAACACCACCAAACCTATCGTGTATTTGTACCTGTAGTAACACAAAATCATACGCATCATACAATAAGATACACATCTACGATATCGCTTTCCTCGTCATTATATCTCAAGCGTTTGTACCTTGCTGTTACGCTTCTTACAGACCAAATTAATGGCTATATATGCATAATACATATATTTTACTGGAAATGTTTGTTGGTTGATAGCTTGCAAGTACCTGATGTGTGAAATGGTCCTGACTTTTAGCATGTGAGGTGGTGCAGCCTGATATTATATGCTATTTCTTCTTGTTACAAATAATGAATAGTTATTGTAGGTTCCATAGTTTTTTGTTTTCCCTTATTCTATCTGAAGTTTGGGCATTGTGATTTTGTTACATGTTTTTTGAAATATGGTACTTATAATAAAGCATATGATTCATCAAGAAATAATTTGCAAAATGTATGAATATGAAACTTGATATTGTGGTACCGAGCCCTTTCAAATGTTTATTGTTAGAGTGCGGCCCGACTCGTCGTACCCACGAGCCCCTGCCGCGAGCCCAGGTCACATTGGGCCTACCCAACCATAGGTCTAACTAGAGCCCCTAACCAAGGTCCTGGACCACCTCAACCCAAAAGACTAGCCCGATAGGTGAGGATCCATTCACCTTATTAGTTGGCTTCCCCATCATCAATAACCGATGTAGGACTAAACCCAACAATCTCCCCCATCACACATCGGGTGGCCCCATCTCCCCTTCACATCCGGGTGGACACCCCTCCGACAGCTCGATAACCATGTGGCCCGGGAGATCTAATCTGAAGGCCCGATATCCGTGTGAGGTCCCCGAGATTGTTTCAGGTTTCTGACCATGGCTCTGATACCACTTGTTAGAGTGCGGCCCGACTCGTCGTACCCACGAGCCCCTGCCGCCAGCCCAGGTCACATTGGGCCTACCCAACCATAGGTCCAACTAGAGCCCCTAACCAAGGTCTTGGGCCACCTCAACCCAAAAGACTAGCCTGATAGGTGAGGATCCCTTCACCTTATTAATTGGCTCCCCATCATCAATAACCGATGTGGGACTAAACCCAACAATTATTATAGATCATCAACCATTCCTTGATTTTATTTGTTAGCTGTTTGTAATTCAAGAGTCACACGTGGTGATGCATTTCAAAGAGAATGTGCATTCTAAGGCCCTCTCCAAAATATCGTGGATTTCATAGAGCTCTCGCATCTATATATCTCCAGATTTTTTTAATGTATAGCTACTAAAAATACAAAAACCTATTGTTTGATCAATTAATATTTTGTATTGAAAACTAAAAATATAAATATGATAAATTACTCTATTTTTATATCTCATAAACTTTAGTTCCAGATTGTACCAAAAACATTGGCAACTCTTCCTAACTCTTGGAGCATGTGACAGTTACTTTGTTGCAAATACTTGGATTTCAGGGTAGAATTGTGGCTGTCTCTCGATGGCAGCAGTTCAGAGTAATATAAACTGCCAGTTGAGCCATAGCCTGAGAGGACACGTCGGCTGTCGAATGCGTATAGCATTGTGCAGGTTGAGGCAACCACATTCCATTCGCTAAGAGAAAGTCTGTGGAAGTCCCTATCCAAACCCCTACTGTATTTTTAAGGGGCACGGACCAAAAAATTCAACTCACATGATCTTGCACTGTCATTTAACACGCCCTCCTAAATTACACCCTTAAGCTCCAGGTCTCCCATCCGCACACCCAAACATGAGCCCTATCTATTTTCATTTTCTTTCTTCCTTTTTTCTCTACTCGTGTCTTCTCCGCCCTTTCTCTAACTTCACACTTTCTTCTTCCTTCTCCTGCATCCAACGCCACCACCAAGCTGCCTCCCTTCCATTTGTCTCAGTTGCATGGCCACCTCCCTCCCTTGTCCCAACAATACCGCCTCCTAGTCGTGCCCCGTCCTCCACCTGCAGCCTCTAGCCATGGCACGACCTGGCCATGCCTCCTCCTCCTCCCGCCTCCTAGTCGTGCCCGGCTCCTCCACTCTCCAACGGGACAAGCTCCACATGGCCTAGATCTATGGCCCAATGCCCCAACCGCACTGTTTGGACACCCAATGTAACATTTTGGTTGTAATATTATTTTGTGTTACAACAAGATTTTCTTGTAACAAACATACTTGATATATATTAGATAATCACAATCCTTGTAACACTATAAATGTAACAATAAATTTTTTGTTACTGAAAACACTACCTGCAACACACTATTAGACAACAAAAATAATGTGTCACTAAATGTACTTATAACACATAATTTTGTGTTCCTATAAAATCCACCAGTAACACCGATATCTATGTGTTACAAGCATGTGTTAATATACCTTGTTTTGTAGTAATGTGTCCCCATCGCGTTCGTTGGCTTCACAGACCGAGATCCAAAGCTGAAGGCATCTCCCTTCTGTAGGAAGACAATGACAGCAGAGACGATGCACTCAATGAATCAGCACCATGACGAGGCATTTTGCAGAGATGATGTCATCCTCTGTTCCAACCCTAGCATCTGCGTGTAGGTTGCTCAGCTCAGTGCCGTCTGAATCCTGACTCGTAGTCACCGTGCGGCTCTTGATGACCACCATGGACTCGAGAACCATCGGTGAGGAGGCTGTCACGCCGGTAGGTTGCATCGTGTAGTTCGAAAGCACCGGGGCACATGCCTGGAGCAGTGCATGAAGCAGGGGCATCGTCCTTGAAAAGAGCCGAAGAGGAGGAGCTGCCTCCCCATGGTTGGCACGGGTTTGTGGTAATTGTTGACGAATCAAATACAAGGAGGCTGACTCATAGGACAAACATAAAGCTGGAGCTAGCTTTAGGATCTGTGGGTTGGAGTTGGAAATAAAATTTATAGACCTTAAATATGGGAGCTGGCCCCTACACCATATATAGGAGCCCTGATTATTTATAGAGGAAGCTCCTGCTAGAGTTGCTCTAAGTGGAATATGTGTCATGTGAAATGGAATGACGATAGCAGATCTATCCGTGTGGCATTGTGTCCCCTCACGACCACCTAGAGTTAGACGGTGACAACAGGCCTCTACGTAGAGAGGATAAATGCATACCCCTCACATGTGTGCTCATTTTGTTGGGGCTTATATCCCCAACATGAGAGGCGAAGTGAGCATAGAGAGATAGGCGACACAGCTTAGGCGAAGTCACTTAGGCGAAGTAACCTAGGCGAAGTGACTTAGTCGAAGTAACCTAGGCGAGTGACTTAGGCGAAGTAACACCAGCAGTCAACTAATGGAATGGCCAAGCGTACCCTCTCCAGCCCATCTCCCCTCTATTTATAGCGGGAGTGGGAGGGAAGTTTGTCATTTATTCCATTGGTGGAGCCAAATTTTATATATAGGTCCTTCGGTCTTACAAGAAGGCCCTTGGAGTACTAGTTAGAGCCTCTTTTGCACAACGAATGGGGATTCCAGCCTATATTACATATGGCTATCCCCAACACTAGCCCCTTAGCTATTTGGACTTGGCTGGTACAACAAGACCAAAGAGCTACTTCTAACAAAAGGGGGTCAGTTACAACTCGAAACAAAAGTTATGCATTCAAGTCTTCTCGCACAAGCTCCAAACAAAAACGTGTCTTCGTGGCACACTGGTTTGCTAGTACAGCCCCCTAGCCCCTCTTGGCTGGTGTTCGTGAGGGAAGCATCACTTGCGGTGAAGGTCGGTGTAGGCGATGTAGTAGTTGAAATCATGGCAATGACAATGATAGGGCCTCGGGGTTGACGTCGTGCAAGGCGTCGAGGTATGCTGACGAAGTCGTCCCATCGATGGAAAGCCACTCGATCCGTCATAGGGCGTCGACAAGTGTTGAAATTGACGCCGGGTCGATGCAGGGCATCGAGATATGTCGTCGATGTCACCGGATTGATGGTCAGCCCCTCGAGCTGTCACAAGGCGTCGAAGTGTGTTGCCGATGCCGCTGAGCTGATTCCAAACCCCTCGAGCCGTTGCAAGGCATCGAAGTGCGTTGACGAGGTCACCGAACCGAAGGCGAGCCCCTCATGCCGTCGCAAGGCATTGAGGAGTGTCGAAGTTCACGCTGGGCTGTTGCAAGGCGTCGAAGTATGCTGTCGATGCCACCAAACTGATGGCGAGCCCTTGAAGCCGCCACAAGGCATCAGGGGGTGTCCAAGTTGACGGCGGGCCGTTGCAAGGCGTGACGAGGTCGCTGAACCGAAGGCGAGTCCCTCGAGCCATCGCAAGACGTCGAAGTGTGTTGTCGAGGTCACCGAACCGAAGGTGAGCCCTCGTGCCGTCGCAAAGCATTGAGGAGTCTCGAAGTTGACGTCGGGCCGTTGCAAGGCGTCAAGGTATGCTGACGGCATCGACGGAGTCGTCGGACCGGTAGCGAGTCCCTCGAGCCGTCGCAAGGCATCGAAGTGTGTTGTCGAGGTCACCGAACCGAAGGCGAGCCCCTTGTGCCATCGCAAGGCGCCGAAGTGTGTTGACGAGGTCGTCGAACCGAAGGCGAGCCCCCTCATGCCAGCACAAGGCATTGAGGAGTGTCGAAGTTGACGCCGGAACGTTGCAAGGCATCGAGGTATGCTGACGGCATCGACAGAGTCGTCGGACCGATAGCGAGCTCCTCAAGCCGTCGCAAGGCATGGGGTATCGAAGTTGATGCCGAGCCGTTGCAAGGCATTGAAGTATGTCGTCGATGCTGCCAAACTGATGGCGAGCATTTGAAGCAGCTGCAAGGCATCGAGGAGTGTCGAAGTTGACGCCAGGCCATTGCAAGGCATTGAAGTATGTTGATGAAGCCGTCGAGCAGAATGGCGAGCCTCTCGAGCCATCACGAGGTGCCGAAGTATGATGGTGAAATCGTCAAACCGATGGTGGGCCCCTCGAGCTATCTCAAGGTGTCGAGGTGGGCTTTTTGCGGTTCCACATTGCAGCGACTCGTCGAAGTTTTGTGGCTTACGACATTGTCCTTGATGCGCACAATCTGGGGTTTCCATCACTTCGGTTGACGTAGATTATTTTGGTGCTGACTATGAATAATATTGCTGGATTGAGCCGGACTTGCATAGATAACCCTCTTGCTTGTCAAGTGGAGGTGGCCATCGAGGTTGCTTTCTCATGCACTGTTGTTTCCAGTCCAAAAAGACTAACTCCGCTCCTATGCACGAGGATTGGGTGGGGACTTTCTTCTGTCTTGCCAGGATCGAAGTGACGAGCGGGGTGCGTTGCCAAGACTGAAGTGACGACCGAGGTGCATTGCCAGGATCGAAGTGACAAGCAAGGTCCATTGCTAGGATCAAAGTGACAGGCGAGATGCATTGCTGGGATCGATGTGACAAGTGAGGTGCATTGCCAGGATCGAAGTGACAAGTGAGGTGCATTGCCAGGGATCCTTGTGAGCTAGGCGAGGTGGAGGAAGCATAATGTGCTCAACATATGCGAGGGAACTTCGCTATGCCTCTGTGTACTTCGACGCTGACGTGTGCGCTTCCTCCATGGTGACGGCCCTGTTTCACCGCCAAGCGCGAGGAGGCTGCTCGCTGGGAGGATGTGCATGTCTTGTCTTCAAGTGACTTCAGCCCATTTCTCAAAAAGATTCAAAATGATTTGTTGAATTCTACCAATTTACCATTGATTTGGTTTGCTTATGAAATGTTTTATTTTCTAGACGTATTTGATTTATAAAAATTCCTTATTTAATAAATGTATTTTTTATGAAAATGATTTATGGAATAAATACTTTTGATTTATGAAAATGGCTTGTTAAACAAACAGTTGTGATTTATGAAAATAGTTTATTTCATAGATATTACCAACTAAATTTAACTTAAGAGAGCTGAAATAGTCATTGTATCATAGAAATAAAAAAACAATTAAAGCAGCATTATTGTAAACACAATTAGTGTATAACTTAGGAATCTACACCTTCATGAAAGGAAATAAGCACTACATTATTAATCAACAGTTTACATAAAACATTGTTGGTTCTCTAGATAACGTACAATACTTGATAATTAACAAATGATCGGATCTCTATAATAACCACAATTTTTATATTTATAAAAAGGTGTCAGACTTAGCTATAAAACTACACAACTGATACTTTTTTTATAAAACAAATTCTATCATGCCAAGCCCATCCTCATCCTCAACCCTATATTCTCTTCATAGGGCCCCTCTTCATATGAGTGAAGTATGAGTGGAGCCTCTCTCTCTCTCTCTCTCTCTCTCTCTCTCTCACACACACACACACACACACACGCACGCACGCGCGCACACACACACATATGATTTTAATAAGTTGTCAATGAGATGACTCAATGCAACATGATTTGAGCGTTAGGATAGAAACAAGGAGTAGGTGAACTATAGAGGTTTTATCCTTGCTTATTTCTCTTTTTATATAAATCTTAAGCTGCTGACAGGAACATTTTATATAAATCTTAAGCTGCTGACAGCCCATTTTGCTTGCCATGGTTATTGGGTTTTGGGAGGCATGGCTATAGTGCCGTTTTCTTATAGTGTATGTTTTGGGCTGTGATGCAGTATAATGGTGTTTTATGGGCCTTTCAGAACCCTCCAAAAGATTTCCAGGCAAAAAATTGAATCAGTTTTTAGCCGTACCCTTTTCAGGAGAAGCACTTGACAAATCTAGTAAAAAAACTTTGTCCCAATACCAGGCCTATGTACAGGTCTGTTAGGGAGGTCTACTGCAAATGTTGTGAAGGAGGATGATCTGCATGTAGCACGATGTGAATGTGCATCTACACGGAATCGGGAGGGGCGGCTCTCTGCTTCTCCTCAGCTAGTATTTTCTTTGTTCTTTACAAATAATGATGGCAATCTGATGCTGATTTCATGCTCCGGTTGCGAGCCACTGTCCAGCAGAGCTATGCTGATGTTTGAGGATCCGTCTCGTAGCCTTCCACTCTTGTTGCAAAATGTGAGTATTCACTCTCTTGATGCATGAAGGTTATAAATGAGTTTCCCGCTTACTCTTTTTGTTTGTTGCTACAATCATCCTGACTGAAATAGTCTTTTTCATATTAAAATATGGTTTTTGAACCAAAATGGTTTGTCAAAATTTATGTGTGACTTGGGGATCCAATTCTGGTTGACTTGTGAAAATCGAATGATCCTTTAAACAATACCTGACATAATACTGAGTGGACAAATATGGAGAAAAAGACGGTAGCTAAAAGGAGACCTAGAAAAGTGTTTTTTTTGTTTGCTTATCCATTTTACTTTCCTCAAGCTGACCATACATAAGATTTCCAGGTCAAAAAATGGATAAGATTTTGGTCCAGCCTTTTTGGAGCCCAGTCCTTGACAGATCTAGTACAAAATTAAAACTTCAGCCCATTTCTAGTCTTAAGGTACAGGTCTGTTGGGAAGCTCAACATCTCGAGGTGAACTACGGCAATGCTTGTGACATGATAATGTGAAGTAGCAGGACGGTAGCACGACGTCGAATTGTACAGTGAATGGCCATCCTATGATAGCAGAGGAAGATAACTGCTATCTGCACCACAAAGGGGTGGCTCTCTGCTTCTCCTCAACTGAGCTTCACCTCCGGACATAACTTTAACCAAAATAACCAGCTAATTAAGAAGTGCTAGCATTTTCTTTGTTCTTTACAAATAATGCTTCCAATCTGTTGCTAATTTCATGCTCAACGTGTGAGGCGTTGTCCGGCGGAGCTGTGATTATGTTTGACGATCCATCCTGCAGCCACCCGCGGAAGATTTGACTGACAATATCCATGTTGCTTCGAATGAACTCTTGCACCACGCTATCAGGGCGATTACTACGGAGACTGATAAAAGGATACTCTATGTCCTCACTGTAGCTTACCGTGATCCTCAATGTGTCTGATGGTGACCTCCTATTGTCTAGTCTCTGACTCAGACTCCAGGTCCTCGTTGTATCTTATGTTGACCATCTCGTATCTTACGGTGACATCCTCATGTCAATGATAGAGCCACCTTCGTAGCACTTGTCTTCTGGACTCCGTCTTCTTCTGTCACTGTATCTTGCAGTGACACTGCCGAATCTTATGATGCCTCCATGCTTCTTCACTCCGAAAGAACACCATCTATGGACTCCCTAAGGTCCTATCACTGTATCATATTGTGACCTCTCTAGATCATACGGTGATATCAGGAAAACCACTTTGCTTCATAGATTGCCTTGCAACCTTTGAGATCTTTGTTACTTCCACAAAAGCACATCTATGAGACTAATGACCTTGCACACTAGCAAACAATGTTAGTCCCATTGCCTATGTTGACATCAATAATCAAAACCTATGAAGCACATTCTAGGTTCAATGACCTTTCAGGTTCATTTAAACTCACATAAGTATTAAGATTTAATTCATTTCTGAGGTCATATATTTTATTTTAATTCAAGAACAAAAAGCATGATTAAATCTGAGGTAACATATTTCATAGAGCAACCACTAAAGCATTATTCATACATAAGACACACCAAATATATCCAATCAAATCATCATTCATATACACGTGTGAGAACACAAAGCATCATCATACACAAAACACCAAAACAATTCATGCATGTATTTTTTGGGCAAATCAACATATGGTCAAATCAGCTGTTTTTCCATATGTCTCGTCTCATTTGTCTTGATACTTTTCTCAATTGTATTTTTGGAGCATCTTTTGCCTAGACAATCTCAAAGTTTACATGTATTCGACATTACTAGTTGGATCATGACAAGAACCAACTTTCCAATTGAACTGACACATAATGAAGCAGAGCAACTGACATCCAATGACATTGAGTGTACTTTATGGGAAATGGGAAATTTGTTTTTGGAGGATATCCATGTGGCTACACATGAATTAGCCAATTATTACGAGTTTGTTAAGTAAAACAAACAAATCTATATGCAATTTGATACCCAATACTCATCTCTTGCCACATTTGAGGTTCTTCCGTGTAGGGCATTTTGTGTATATTCCCTTATCCGCTGTTATGTATTTACACACATGGTAGTCACATTGTATGCTCACTGGAGCGTGTTTTGCATACTGTTAAAACAAAGGAAATTGTTAAGTTGCATCACATTTAGACAAGAACAAAAAATATAGTGTACTATGCTATAATAGTACCAAGAAATGTGTTTTGTACAACATTTTCTTCCTTCATTTCTTATGACCCCCACAACAATTTTCGAGGTAGTACTGATAGGTAGTGTTACAAAAAGCAAATAAATAATCAGCATAGTAGAATCTTGAAGATTGCAAGTACATCCAATAATTTAAATTACTATTGAAGACACTCATGGAGTCCCCATATGTCTTGAGACTGTTGTTTAGCAGAGTCAAGCACCAAAACCCCCGCAGGATTCTTATATATCAGGCAAGCAATCCAATGATTGCAATAGGAAGATTTTAATTCTGTTGTTGGATGTGATGAAGTATAATCACGGCCTATGGGCCTTTCAGAACCCTCTTATAGTTTTCCAGAAAAAAATGAATAGATATTCAGCCGAATCCATTTCAGGAGTTTGCAAAAAAAAAAAAAAAAAAATCCATTTCAGGAGCAGCACTTGACAAATCTAGAACAAAAACATCGGAACATTACTAGCCCCAAGTACAGAGGTCTGTTTGGGAGCACAATATATATCTAGATATAGAAGAGGTTTCTACTAGAAATGTTGTGAAGAAGGACGGTCTGCATCTAGCTCGACAGTGAATGGTATATATGGTGAATGGCCATCTATGGGTAGCATAACTGGGACGGGTGGCTCCCTGCTTCTCCTCAACTTGGCTTCAGCCCAGACATATCTGTTGCTGATTTCATGCTCTGGTTGCGGAATGTTGTCCGCTGGCAGAGTTGTGCTGATGTTTCAGGTTCCTCCTGCAGCCTCCCGCTGAATATTTGTCCGACACTATCCACGCTATGCAACTTCCATGAAGGTTATAAACGAGTTTCATGCATAGTCTTTTTATTATTTGCTACAATCCAGCTGACCAAAATATAGGGTGCGTTCGTTTCTTGGGGTCTAAACTTTATAGTTGTCATATCAAAAAGAATCTTACTATTTAGGAGTACTAAATAAAGTTTAATTATAAAATAAATTACAGGTCTATATACTAATTTACAAGACGAATCTAATGAGGTTAATTAAGTCACGATCAGAAGACGGTTACTGTAGCATCACTTTAAAAAACATAGATTAATTAAGTTCATTAGATTCATCTAAAAAATTAGCACCAATCTGTCAAGAGGGTTTTGTCATTAAATTGATCGAAATATTCATAAATAGTAAGATTCTCTTTGATGTGACGGTGCTAAATTTTAGAGGGCAGGAAACGAACAAGGCCATAGTCTTTTTCATATTAAAATACGGTTTTCAAACTAACGTCAGTGACCGATACTGTTGACGTCATCATGCCCGATATTGCTGGGTGCTACTGCAATGTCAGGCAGCTGATATCATGCTACCCAATATTGCACCATCCTTTGCAATAGCCAGCTAGCATTGCAGCTGATATCATGCTACCCAATATTGCACCATCCTTTGCAATAGCCAGCTAGTCCGACCGATATAGAAAATTGGACCCTGAAATATTTTTCACGTAGCAGTGGTCCGGCTGCCCATTGTTGCAGGGCCAAAATGCCCATTTTTTCAGCTCGAATAGTAGTAGTGTGAGTTTCCCGCGTAGGCTTTTTTTTGCTACAGTCAACCTGACCGAAATAGTCTTTTTCAGATTGAAATATGGTTTTCAAACCAAAATGTTATATCAAAATTTATTTGTGACATGAGACATATAGTGCTAGCTGACTTGTGAAAATCAAATTATCCTTTAACAAATACCAGACATAATATCGAGTGCATAAATACCCTTTAACTCTTTTTTCAGATGTGATGCCTCAAGCAGACCTTAAATAAGATTTGTAGGTCAAGAAAAATAGATTTCTGTCCAGCCTCTTAATTTGGGGCCCGGTCCTTGACAAATCTAGTACATAATTAAAACTTCAGCCAATTTCTAATCTTAAAGTACATCTCTCTGTTGGGAAGCTCAACATCTCGAGGTGGACTACTGCAATGCTTCTCCTCAACTGGGCTTGGCTACCCCCGGACATAACTTAAACCAAAATAACCAGCTAAGAATTGCTAGCATTTTCTTTGTTCTTTACAAATAATGCTTCCAACCTGTTGCTAATTTCATGCTCGACGGGTGAGGCGTTGTCCGGCAGAGCTGTGATTATGTTGGACGATCCATCCTGCAGCCACCCGCGAAAGATTTGACTGACAATATCCATGCTGCTTTGAAAGAACTCTTGCACCACGCTATCAGGGCGATTACGGAGACTGATACAACGAAATAACGGGACGAAGTCAGTACCAATGCCTTCTGCTCATATAATGTTCAGATACGGTTGGAGACAGCATTGGTTAAAAGTAACTTACTCAACATAGACCATTTGGACAGTCTTGAATTGACCGGTTTCATCTCCGCTCATGGAATGGAAGATTGCGTGCTGGAATGCAGCCAGGTCTCCACAGTGCACGACGAGGGTTATCTTGCGGTTACCTGCACAAGAAAGATTGCTATAGTCAGTTTCTCGATCAGCAGCACGAATATAAGCATGTACTAATATCGTGAGATAATAAGCAAGAATATAAGCATGTAATATAAGAACACGTTGTATTATATGTATGCGCAAGAGGATCACCAGTTTCTTTCTTAACCTCATGCACCGGCAGGCACCGAGTGCAGTCTAAGTCCCCCTGGGCAAAAGGAACGCACACAAAGCCGTCCTGCACTTCCTGATCTCGAGGCGGACGTGGAGGTGAGAAGACAACACGAGGGGATTCGGCTAGCATTTCGACGACCCAAGACTTGTCGTCGACACCGCCGCCCTCCTGCTGCAGCGATGGCTCATCAAGGACCTCGTATCCCTCTTCCGGCGCTTCGACGATAGGCTCCAGGTGATGCACGACGTCTTCCTCCGTGGCCGGTGGTGCTGGGTCTTGCTCCGCGTCTTGGCTGTGCTGGTTGTCCACGATGTCCGGTTGCTGCTCTACGCCAACGATCTGTGCCTGGAAGAAGCCGAGGAACAAATTTGAATTCAGAAATGTCCAAAAACGGAGCTAGCATGCCTAGGAATAGCTATCTGCTTATACCGTCACAGCCAACGGCGACTGGTTTTCCCCGGGATCGATGGCCGGCCCCTGGAATCCGTCAATCCCCGGCGCCTGAACATCGGGTTCAGGCACGTCGAGCAGGTACAACTCTTGCCTCGGGCTCTGCAGGTACCGGCTGACGTCGCCATCGGAGTCATACCCGTCGTAAGACATGGCTGCCGGCGGCGGCGGTTGGGTGGCAGAGAGAGGAAATGGCTGATGGTTTAACAACTGGAGCGTTTGTCCTTCGGACGGTGAAGGTGAGAAATTATATAGGCGAAATGTTAGGGTTTCGTCGGGTTGAGGCATATCCCGCGAGGGGACGCGACGATTCGCACGGCGGCGGCGGCCGCAGGGGTTCACGCCAGCGCGGGTTAGGGATTTTGAGGTTTTGAGTTTCGCGGGATTCGTTTGTGGCCGTCGGATGCGCATCGCTCCGCGTTGGCTTAGGCAACCGCATCCCGTTTCCTCTTCTGAACGTGTGAAATGCGATGCCGACCGTAGTCTGCCCACGTGGCGTTGTCTCCGTCCCCGACCACCTGGCGCGGAACGGACACAGCAGAGCCATACGCGGAGGGATTAAATACGTACGCCTGGCGCGTTGAATGCAGGGGGTATATTCAAACGAAAAAGGATTAAATACGTAAGAAATGCCTGAGTCCTTCCTACCTACGTATACGTAACACACGTATCCTTGCGTTGGTCCCTCGGTGACTTCCTGCTGAGGCGCTTTCTACGGCGTTCAGTTTCAGTGTCAGACAGTTGTTGCGAGGAAAATGCAGTAGCTAGTTTCATATGCCATCCTTTTTTAAGCAGAAGACTG
>JAUNZO010001060.1:0-10673 GCA_031894775.1 Chloris gayana
TTGTTGGCATCTCTTAAGGTCACGCGGAAAGAAACACGTGACCGCGGGAGAGCCAAGGGTTTAAGTCACTTGCACTATTTAACCAAATAATCCACATCCAGTACAAGTACTAGATATGTATTATAAGGTGGGTCATGAATATCCGCAAGCGGACGGATAACCCGTTGTAGCATTTCACCCGAGAGTATTCAAGGGTATCGTATTTATATTTTCCCAAAGGAAGACATGGTTGATAAGAGTACTTATGCTCATGGTGTTACAAAAGAGTGATGAAGTAATCACATTCCAATGCGAGGGGTTAGGAGCAATAAATTGAGGATAGTGTGACACACACCAAGGCAATGCATTCTCTAATGAAAGGGATAGAGGCAATCCTAGATAAAGCTAAACTAGACTAGCGAGACCACTACTCCTAATGATACAACATTCATATGAGTGCGCAGCTTCTACCTAACATCCAAGATCATGCAAGCGCAAGCAAGCGTCTAATGCCTAGGCATCATCGGGAGATCCGTCTTACGCGAGGTGCTGCCTCGCGACTCCGGCCTTTTAGACTCCTATGCCATGCCCGAACGTGGAGGATTACTTTGGATGACAAGGCTGTCACTTCTTGTCACCTACCTCTACAAACCGTGGGACACGAAGCACATTCAAAGGTGGGTAGATAACCCCGACACCATGCCGGCGTCACTAACCACAACTCTAGATCCCTCGAGGCACCCCAATCCTACGGATCGACATGGTGGTAAATCTAGAGCACCCTTGCGGGACGATGAACCCGAAGCCTATTCATAAGAACACTAGTCTAACTAGCATAAGCCAGACGAAAGGATCAAAGCTAGCACTAAGTCATGCAAAGGCGTTCGTCGCTCAAGAATGAGCGACGAACGGCAATCAACCAAGTAAGATCAAGAGTAATCGATGATCAAGTATGAACGAACGAAGAACATTCGATATGTGTTCATCTTCTATTAATGAAGAACGAAGAACGAACGATGAACTCATATGAACGAACGATGAACGATCAAGCAAGATCATGACTACTCTGTCAAGCTCATGACAAGGATATAAACGAAAGTATTCCATATATAAAAGATCAAGTCTTACAAAGAGAGGATACAAGAGCTATACCCAATTCTCCACAAGACCTTGGGAGCAATGAGGCAGCCCACTACTAAGCCTAGCACTACCTAGAAAGCCTCTAAACTTCTAGTGTGAGGAGAGAATGATCCTTGTGTTGTTGTGTGTGTTAAGGAGGGGGGGTACCCCTCCTTATATAGGCTTGAAAGGTCGGCTCCTGGAGGCGGTTTCGTAGGTCGGTGGCATTTAATGCGCGTGGAACCGACCTCCGGAGGCGGTGGGCAAACCGCCGAGAGAAAAGTGGGCCGGGGGGGCCACCATGCTGGTTCGGCCGAACCACCCTGGTGGGTTCGGCCGAGCTGGTCCTGGCCCCTCTGGGCTGGGCTTTGGCAGTTGGCTCCCCCACTGGATGTTGGTCTTTGATCCAGTTGCTTGTGGCCTTCTTTGTGTTGGATTTCGTGGTCATTGGCCTTTTATCTTGGAGTTGATTCCCGCGGCGAAATGGAAGTTTTGTAAAAGTGTTGATTTGTCGCCTCGGGGCACTGGAATTCATCATTATCCACCTGCACACTAAAAATCTAGAGGTACAAGTGGAACTAGGTTATTTCTAAGTAAAATGCGTGTAAGACATGCCTAGTCCTTCTCATTTATTTGACTAATTGACGGTCGAAATTGGTCGTAACGACCGTCAACAAGTCCCCCAAGCTTACCCCTTGCTCGTCCCGAGCAAGTAGTGGAACTTTAGGTTGTTGATCGGGAGTTGCTATAATGCCTACTTCTTAAAGGTACCAAGTGTATAACAAAGATACTCATCCTTGAGTTGAATAAGTTGGCAATGGTAACTCACCCTTCCCCTTAGTCCTCATGGGGCTTTGTGCTTTTCACTTTACCTTGGGCGGTTGAGAGAGAGAACGGTGTATAGAGCATTTATTTTCTCTTCCCTTGTCTTGCTTTTTATTCTCAGGAAGTTTTCAAAAGGATTTTTTTTTCAAGTAAAACCACGTTCCACAAGTGATACTCTCGAATCGCTCTAGTGGTGTTTGTATTCCTCACCAAGGCATGTGTATTGCCTCATCCTACATCTAATAGGCTTTTGTGGAGCTCAAGGTAGGATATGAAATGAGGCATACTTGCATTCATATTTTGCAAAACCAAAAGAGTGGATCCATGGAGATAGCAAGTCATACAATCGTAGATCAAGATGTGCAAGTGTGAAAATGATGGTGGTGGTGTATGTGACTACTCCTCTTTTTGTTTCACCTCTTTTTATTTTGGATTTTGGGCATGGCTATCTTTTCTTCTTTCTTTTTCCATGCTCGAAATGAGAGCAGCTTTTTTTTTTTTTTTTCTTTTTCTCATGCTCATCTTTTGTGAGCCTTATTTTCTTTTTCTTTTGCATAGCCATGCCTTCTTTTGATATTTTAAGAGAGGTGATAAAATGTGAGGAGTGTCTTTATTTTGGTGGATGGCATGACATGTTGCTAACTTCCGGTGTAGAAGTGTAGCATATGAGGTGGAATGTGTACGTGATCTTGATCATGAGAGTATGAAAAGCATCTCACTAGGGTCACACAATTTTGATAAAGCTCAATGAAGTAACAAGTAGCAAATGAGTAAGGTTTTCAAAGGAAATTTGCATATGGCTTTGGTAGGAATTTATCATCACTTGGGAACTTATAGATTTCGCAATTTTTGGGAACAAAATTCCGGAGATTTCAAGTTCAACTTAGGACAAGATCATAGCAGCTCTTTTTACCATATCATCATCTCACAACAACTTAGGTGCAGCTCAAGCATGTGCAGCCCACAAGTTTCAGGTTCTAAGCAAGTTTTGCCAGCCAACAAACTCAAAACTAGGAGAGTTCTAAATTATAAACTAGGCACATGAGAGAAATAAAACAGAGCAACTATTCATCATCTCAACATAGAAAGACTAGCAACATACTTGCAGCGCATAAAAGGAAACTAAGCTACTTCTTTTTGTTCTTTTTAGTTTTATCATTTTTATTTTGTTTTTCATATGAGAGGCAAGAACAAGCAAAAACAGGAGACAATAAAGGATACAAGTTGCGATACATGATACCTTAGCGAGGGTGCTGCCCCCCAAGCTTGTTCTTGCTCATGGGTTTGGTGGAATGAACCCCATGTGACGGAAGTAAGCCAAAAGATCGGCTCGTTGTTGCTCCGTCATGTTGGTGAGGGCGGTGAGCTGGGTGTCGGTGCGCTCTTGCCATTGATGAGTTTGCAAGATGTGTTGGTTGAGCGCATACTCGGTGTCTTCCGCCGTGGTTTGGAGTCTTCCCATTTGTGAGGAGAGGTTGTTCATCTCCTGCTCAAAGTTGTAGCCTTGGGCTGATCCGGAGTCGGTGGAGTGTTCCTCCCATTGTTGTTGTGGAGAAAACAGCCCCGGGCCATATCCCGGAGTTTGCCACGCCGATCCCCGGCCATGTGAGGTGGCGGGGCTGGGTACCCACCGGGAGAAAGCCCGGGGTGGCTGTACCCCGGCCCGCCATGAGCCGTGGGCTGCGGTGTGGGCATCTCGGAGGTAGATGGCTGTTCCGATCTGTGCGCCCCCTGCGAGAAGATACACTCCTGCGAGACCGCTCCGCTTCTTGGAGCTCAATGGTTAGATTTTTGAGAGTATACAAACGAAGGTCCGGGTTAGGTAACCGAAACTCGTTTGTATATCCCACAAAATAATATATGAGGGAATCGTTCGGACCATTCTTAAGAGAGTGACCATGAATAAGATAATCTTTATTTATAAGAGAGCGAGGTGTAGCAAGGTATTCAACATTAGCATCATGTAAAGCTCCCACCCGCATGGCAATTCGTGTCACTAAAGAGGTACATTCAATTGGTCCTATCGTCCCAAGATTTTCTATCCATTGGCGAATCATGGCTTTCACGGGAGCAATCTTAATCTTATCAACCGCAGCAAAAAGAATTTTTAGCTCATCCTCGCGCACAATTCGAATATCACTCCTTGGAAAAAGAGTGATAGCAATCCACATGTGCATAAAACGCAAGGTAGGATGATGGATGTGATTAGTTCTAGGTCGCACGCAACTAGGAAGACCCGTAATCCTCTCCCAAAAAGCATGCTTTGAAAACTGAGGAAGGGCACCATCCAAGTCGGTATTGCAGCGAGTATTAAAGCCAAGAAGAGTGCTAAGTTCTTTCCAAGTCAAACGGTAGGATTCACGGAAAAACCGAAAAGAAATTCCTTCATCTACCGTTCGTAGGGTGCATAAAAACTGAAGTGTAAGCAAGCGGGAACCCGGCTCATCTACACTAGCAAAATCTGTCCACCCTAAGGCTTTAAATACTTGAGCAAATTCAGCATCCATACCTATTTTGTGCAGCAGCTCCGTGTCAAATGCTCGCGTAGGAGCAAAGAGGCGGTGTTGGAGAAGCGTGTAGGTGTGCGTCTCGTACTCGCCCACTAAGTCGAGGTCGGTGTCGGTGAGGAGACGATGCTCGATGTTGCCCTCTTGCCCTTCTTCCTCGACTTGTGGTGGTGAACTTGGCGGTGACTCGACTACGGGGCGTGCGCGGGTGCTTCGACGTGAAGAGCTTGAACTTGAGCGTGAGCTCAAGGACCTCTTGATCGACCCGAACAGCTTCTTGGCACCGGTCATGGCTGCACACAAAGAGAGCAAGAACACAAGAACAACAACTCCGAACGGGTTATGTGAGGGAAAAATCAAATTGGCGACACCGTCGGTTGTTCATGTGAGCAAGAAATCGCAACTCGAGAAAACCAAACAAAAACAAATCAAACCAAAAACTAGAAAGCACACCAAGAACAAAAGATTTCTGCAGAACTTTTAGGCAATGAGCAAGTGAGGGCAATGGAAAACTTGAGAGCAATGAGAATGAAGTGAGTGAGGAGTGGAAATGATAGTGTGAGAGGGGAGAGAGTTACTGGCCCGGCCACCTCTACTTATAGCTCACGAAGTAGCCGTTTTTGAACGTTAGAAGGGGCATATGACCGTTGGAAAAAAAAGACAGACCGAGCAACGGTCATAGCAGTTCGGCCGAACCAAGGAGGTGGGTTCGGCCGGCCTGCTGTGGGTCCCTCTTGCTCCCCCTTTTGGCCCATAGCCCCCAACGGCCAAATGATCATTGACCATGGTTGCTACGTCCAGGATATTCCTCGAAATATTTGCTCAATAAGAAATCCAAAGAAAGTTGCCTCAAATTCAACTTTATTCGAAAAATCAAATCTCGAGAAAAAGTGTTGGAGAAAATTCCAACATGCAAAATTGTTTTTGGGTTTTGTATAAGGATACAAGGGTTGTCCAAAAGTTTCAAACAAAAGTAGGAAAATTTGGACGTAAAAGGATTTTGGTTTTCAAATTTTATATGCATGGCGAGTGAAAAAAAAATCGAATATGCTGGCGGAAAATCCAAATAAATGAAATGAAAATTTTCTTGTGATAAAATAGAGTATGCAGGGAGGTTTTTAAATGCATGTGGTGGAAAACAAAATCAAAAAGAAATCGAAAGATAATACCGATTTATCCTGTCGGCCGGGGCTTCGCCATTTTAAGTGCGGCGGCGAGGACTTCTCCATTTCTTTTCATCCTTGTGGTGCAGGCCCTTTCCCTGGAGAGGAGGATGAAGATGGCTGCACCTTCTTCACTTGCCACACTTGGTTGGTCTTTGTTGATGTAGGTGGCTTTGTGTCTTGAAGGAGTGGCTTCTTGGCCCATAATCCCGGCCTTGCTTGTTGCGAGGCTTCTTGGGTTGGTACCATGACGGATTCTCAATTTTGTCAAGTTGCTTCCAAAAGGCGACGAGACTATCCAGTCTTTCTTGGTGTCACTTCAACTTCACGGATGTTTGAGGGATTTGGCCCATACTTGATCTTGATCATTGAGCATTGTTCTTTTCTTGGTTGAAACTCAAACTTTTCCTCCTTCCCATTGATGTGGAATCGGATTTCTCCATTCCCAACATCAATTTGGGCGTTCGCGATGCTTGAGGAAGGGACGTCCCAAAATGAGGGCGTGTTCTTGTCAATATCCATCTCAAGCACCACAAAGTCCACCGGTATGAAGTTGCCTCGAATTTTTGCTGGCACGTCTTCGGCTATTCCCGCGGGGTAGCGGACCGAAGAGTACGCCAATTGCAACCTCATTGGTGTAGGAGTCAAGGTTGTGTAGCTCAAACGATCAAAGACTTCTTTGGGCATCACGGCGACGCTTGCCCCAAGATCACATAAGGCTTGGTCGAAGTGGTGTGCCCCAATGGAACATGATATTGTGGGGCAGCCGGGGTCCTTCTTCTTTTACGGAAGCCGATTGAGTATAGCTGCGCTACACTCCTCTGTGAGCTTGACCATTTCCTCGTTGGGTAATGGTCTCTTGTTGTTGAGGATGTCTTTAAGGTAACGTGCATATGTGGGCACTTGCACCATGTCCAACAATGGCACGTTGACATGAATCCTTCGGATGGTCTCGACGAATCGAGCAAATTGTTCATCCTCCTTTGGCTTCCTGTTTACGTGAGGGAATGGCAAGAAGCTTGTGTCTTGAAATTCAATTCCATTCTTCCCGTCACTTGGCTTCGGTTCTTCTTCTTTTTCTTTGGTAGTAGAAGGGCTTTCCTCCTCCGGTTCGTTCCTGTTCTTCTTTGCTGCATGGTTAGGATATGGCGGATCCCGAGTGGATTTTCCTCCCCTCGTGGTAACCGCATTAACATTTTCCAAAGAAGACTCGGGTTGCCCCGGGATCTTCCCAGAATTAGAACCAGGAATAAGAGCAGCTAGCTGAGCAACTTGGGTTTCAATCATTTTATTAAAGCTCGGCTGATTTTTGAAAGCGAGAGGAGAAACCTTCTATTTGTGCGGTTATGTTTTCTAAGACTTTGTCGTTGGCAGCAAGCTTTTTGTTGATAGATTCGTTGATTTTAGCTTGGCCATAAACCAAATCTTTCAAGGAAGGCTGATTATTGTTAAAGCCAGAAAAATTGTTACCTCCTTGATATGATGGTCGGTTTTGGTTGTACCCTTGTCCTCCGTTTGGACGATACCCGTTGTTGTTGTTCATGTAGAATGCTTCTTCATGGGTATGGGGGCAATCCTTCCCCATGTGGCCGGTGTTCCCGCATTCCTCACACGTCATGTGTGAGTCCAATGCATGAACACCACCATTTGCGTTGTGTTCATCCAAGCGTTTTATGAGGAGGTCAACCTTGGCGGACAGCATGTCCACCTCCTTGACGGGGTGTACGCCTCTTGAGCGTGTTTGGAGTCGATCATCGCTCCACCCTTGATTGGAGACCATCTTCTCTATGAGTTCTTTTGCTTGGGCAACGGTTTTGGAGAAGAAGGCTCCTCCAGCAGACGGCATCCATATGTCCACGGGTTGTTGGTGTCAACCCGTTGTAGAAGTGTTGAAGAATGAGCCATTCCTCCATCCCATGGTGAGGGCAGGCCAGAATGTATTCTTGAAGCCTTTCCCATGCCTCGGGCATGGATTCATTTGTCGCTTGCTTGGAAACTTGCAATTCTTCCACGAAGGGCATTGGTTTTACCCATCGGGAAAAACTTGGCGAGAACGCCGTGGAACATTTGTCCCAAGTGTCAATGCTTGCACGATTGGCATAAAACCAGCTGTTTCGCCTTCCCAAGGAGGGATAGGGGAAACAGGCGAAGTCCGATAGCATCTTGGTTGACTCCGGCCGTGGCTGATGTGTTGCATATCTCCGGGAGCTGTTGGAGATGAGAGTTGGCGTCCTCGGAGGCCTTTCCACAAAAGGGAATGGCTTGCACCATAGTGATGAGGCTGGACTTGATGTCAAGTCCTGCGGCACCGGCGTCGACGTTGGGCCCAATGGGCACATTGGCGACGGAGGGCGCGAGTAGTCACGAAGGGTCCTTTCAGCCATGAGTGTTGAGGTTGATGGTGCGGAAGATGCGGGCTCGCTTGTCGTGGGTTCTTGAGGAGAGACAACGACGCGAGGTCGAGTCTTTCTCGCAAGAGCCTCGGGATTATCAACGAAGTTTTTCGGCAAGTTGAATCCACGCATGCACTATCCTGTTTTCACATTGAAGAGAAAACAGATCAAGGTTAACTTTGCAAAGGTAATGATTAAATCATCATCAAGTGTAATCATGAACATTCATTGTATTCTTATTAACCAATGTCTTCCCAGGCAACGGCGCCGAGAAATGCTTGTTGGCATCTCTTAAGGTCACGCGGAAAGAAACACGTGACCGCGGGAGAGCCAAGGGTTTAAGTCACTTGCACTATTTAACCAAATAATCCACATCCAGTACAAGTACTAGATATGTATTATAAGGTGGGTCATGAATATCCGCAAGCGGACGGATAACCCGTTGTAGCATTTCACCCGAGAGTATTCAAGGGTATCGTATTTATATTTTCCCAAAGGAAGACATGGTTGATAAGAGTACTTATGCTCATGGTGTTACAAAAGAGTGATGAAGTAATCACATTCCAATGCAGGGGTTAGGAGCAATAAATTGAGGATAGTGTGACACACACCAAGGCAATGCATTCTCTAATGAAAGGGATAGAGGCAATCCTAGATAAAGCTAAACTAGACTAGCGAGACCACTACTCCTAATGATACAACATTCATATGAGTGCGCAGCTTCTACCTAACATCCAAGATCATGCAAGCGCAAGCAAGCGTCTAATGCCTAGGCATCATCGGGAGATCCGTCTTACGCGAGGTCCGCCTCGCGACTCCGGCCTTTTAGACTCCTATGCCATGCCCGAACGTGGAGGATTACTTTGGATGACAAGGCTGTCACTTCTTGTCACCTACCTCTACAAACCGTGGGACACGAAGCACATTCAAAGGTGGGTAGATAACCCCGACACCATGCCGGCGTCACTAACCACAACTCTAGATCCCTCGAGGCACCCCAATCCTACGGATCGACATGGTGGTAAATCTAGAGCACCCTTGCGGGACGATGAACCCGAAGCCTATTCATAAGAACACTAGTCTAACTAGCATAAGCCGGACGAAAGGATCAAAGCTAGCACTAAGTCATGCAAAGGCGTTCGTCGCTCAAGAATGAGCGACGAACGGCAATCAACCAAGTAAGATCAAGAGTAATCGATGATCAAGTATGAACGAACGAAGAACATTCGATATGTGTTCATCTTCTATTAATGAAGAACGAAGAACGAACGATGAACTCATATGAACGAACGATGAACGATCAAGCAAGATCATGACTACTCTGTCAAGCTCATGACAAGGATATAAACGAAAGTATTCCATATATAAAAGATCAAGTCTTACAAAGAGAGGATACAAGAGCTATACCCAATTCTCCACAAGACCTTGGGAGCAATGAGGCAGCCCACTACTAAGCCTAGCACTACCTAGAAAGCCTCTAAACTTCTAGTGTGAGGAGAGAATGATCCTTGTGTTGTTGTGTGTGTTAAGGAGGGGGGTACCCCTCCTTATATAGGCTTGAAAGGTCGGCTCCTGGAGGCGGTTTCGTAGGTCGGTGGCATTTAATGCGCGTGGAACCGACCTCCGAGAGGCGGTGGGCAAACCGCCGAGAGAAAAGTGGGCCGGGGGTGCCACCATGCTGGTTCGGCCGAACCACCCTGGTGGGTTCGGCCGAGCTGGTCCGGCCCCTCCTGGGCTGGGCTTTGGCGAGTTGGCTCCCCCACTTGGATGTTGGTCTTTGATCCAGGTGCTTGTGGCCTTCTTTGTGTTGGATTTCGTGGTCATTGGCCTTTTATCTTGGAGTTGATTCCCGCGGCGAAATGGAAGTTTTGTAAAAGTGTTGATTTGTCGCCTCGGGGCCTGGAATTCATCATTATCCACCTGCACACTAAAAATCTAGAGGTACAAGTGGAACTAGGTTATTTCTAAGTAAAATGCGTGTAAGACATGCCTAGTCCTTCTCATTTATTTGACTAATTGACGGTCGAAATTGGTCGTAACGACCGTCAACAAATGTTAGAGCTAAATAATGCATATAATCAAAAGGCATAAGAAAATTCCAATTTAGAAGTCATTATCAACATGAGATAAGGATGATATATAGCTAATCGCAACAGAATGACCAGATATAAGAAGGCATAATGCAGAAGGAAGACAAAGTGATTCAGACAGAAGATTTCTACGAGTCAAGATACACATCATGTCTTATTTATGGCTAGTTCAGGGCTAGAATTGATAAACTTCATCAATCACAAAAGAGGTTTAACCATTGATTGATGACAGAGTGAGCCGATGGGTGATGCCTGGTTTTGTCACAAGTGTCGTGTAGAGTAGTTCTCTATTCTCTCCTTCTGCGAATGGGATCCTAAAACACTATTTAATCTACTCCACTTTCTTGATACTTGGGCCATTGCAATGTACTACTCCCTTACTAAATTGTTGTCGCCGTTGACTTTTTTGTTATGTTTGACCATTTGTCTTATTCAAAAAAAGTTTAAGAAATATCATATATTTTGTTGGAATATGTTTTATCACTAAAGAAACTTGAAATATAACATATAACTTTTTGTATTTGAAGAAATTTTTGAATAAGACGAATGGTCAAACGTTACGAAAAAGTCAGTGGCGACAATATTTAGTAAGGGAGG